>PVIA01005238.1:0-119347 GCA_004024845.1 Tonatia bakeri
TGTGAGGCTGGGAGAGTCTCCCGGCCTCAGTTCCCCGACGGGGCTCTTAAGCTTTGAAATGCTGCGGCGCTGCCAGTTTTCACTTAGTTTGTGCGCAAACGTGTGGCTGTGGACAGCCAGCTGCCCTGTGCCCCTCACTGGGTCTGCTAGTCACCTCCGCGCTTCCGCGCCCAGCGTCCGCCACCAGTCCGTCCGCTGCCGTCTGCGCCCTGCGCGCCCGCGCCTGCCTCTTCCCACCGGGACCTCTTGACCCCACTTCGCAGGCCCCCCGACTCCGCCGCTCCCCACCGGTCTGGATGTACTGGAGCCCGACTTCTGTTCAATTAATTTCTCTCTGTTCTGGTTGTTAATTGTTTCTCAATCTTTGTTGTCTTCAGTCTTGGTTGTGCGAGGAAGCACAATGCGACTGCCTATGCCTCCATCTTGGCCGGAACTCCTCACTCTATGTTTTTTCAACAGAGCACTTAACTTGCATTTAAAGTAATTATTGATAGTTATGTACTTATTGCCATTTTAATTGTTTTCATACTAGATTTATAAGTGGTTGGTCTACGTTCTTTACTACGTGTTTGCCTTTACCAGTGAGATTTTTTTTCCATATGTTTATTATTTCTAGTTTTGGCTTTTTATTTTCCACTGAAAGAATACCCTTAACATTTCTTGTAATTCTGGTTTAGTGGTGGTTAACTCCTTTAGTTTTGCTTGTCTATGAAAATCTTGATCTCTCCTTCAATTCTTAATGATAACCTTGCTGGGTAGAGTATTCTTGTTTGTAGGATTTTCCCATTCATCAGGTTGAATATATCATGCAACTCCACTCTGGTCTGCAAAGTTTCTGCTGAAAAGTCAGTTTATGGTCTTATAGGCATACCTTTGTATGTAACTATTTCCTTTTCTCTTGCTGCTTTTAAGATCCTCTCATTATCTTTAACTTTGAACAACTTAATTATAATGTTTCTTGGTGTGAGTCTCTTTGGGTTCATTTTGTTTGACACTCTCTGTGCTTCCTGGATTTAGATGTCTGTTTCCTTCACTAGGTTAGGGAAGTTTTCAGCCATTATTTCTTCAAATAAGTTTTCTGTCACTTTCTCTCTCTCTTCTCCTCCTGGAGCCCATAGGATTCAAATATTATTATACTTGATGTTGTCCCAGAAGTCCCTCATGCTATCCTCATTCTTTTTCTTTATTATTGTTCAAGTACAGTTGTCTCTATTTTAACCCCCAACACTCACTCCACCCATCCTTACCTCCCACCCTTGATCCTACCCCCCTTTGATTTTGTCCATGTGTCCTTCATAGATGTTCCTGAAAACTCTTCCCCTTTCCCCCCCCATTATCCCCTCCCATTACCCTTCTTGTTACTGTCAGTTTGTTCTTAATTTAAATGTCTATGATTATATTTTGCTTGCTTGTTTGTTTTGTCGATTAGGTTCCACTTATAGGTGAGGTCATATGGTATTTGTCTTTCACCACCTGGCTTACTTCACTCCTCATAATGCTCTCCAGTTCCACCCATGCTGTTGCAAAGGGTAGGAGCTCCTCCTTTCTTTCTGTTGCATAGTATTCCATCATGTAAATGTACCATAGTTTTTTGATCCATTCACTTATTGACGGGCACCTAGGTTGCTTCCAACACTTGGCTCTTGTGAATTGTGCTGCTGTGAACATTGGGGTGCATAGGTTTTTTTGAATTGGTGTTTCAGGGTTCTTAGGGCTCAGAGACATATGAAAAGATGCTATCCTCATTCTTGTTATTTTTTTTTCTCTTTTTGATCTTCCATTTGGGAAATTTCCACTAGCCTGTCTTCCTGATTGCTGAACCATTCTTCTCTGTCATCTGAATTGTAGTTGATTCCCTTCAGTGTATTTTTTTTATTTCAGTTGTTATATTCTTCACTTCCGATAGTCCCCTTTTATAATTTTTATCTCTTTGTTGAAGTTCTGAGTTTATCCATTTTTCTGGAGAATTGGATGAGCACCTTTATGACTATTACTTTGAATCCTTAATCTACTAGACAGCTTACCTCAGTTTCATTTAGTTCTTTTTATGGGTTTTTGTCCATTTTTTTGTTTGTTTTTGTTTTTCTTTTTTTTTTTAATTTGGAACATATTTTTTTCTCTCATTTTGCCTGTTTTTTTTTTTAATTTTAATTGTTGTTCAAGTACAGTATTCTGCCTTTTAACCCCATCCCAGCCCTCCCCACTTCCCTCCTGTTTCCACCCTGCCCCTTGTTATTGTCCATGTATCCTTTATACTTGTTCTTCCAAACCCTTCCCCTTTTCCTCTGAAATTTCCTCCCCTCTCCCCTCTGGTTGCTGTCAGCCTGTTCTCAATTTCAGTGTCTTTGGTTATATTTTGCTTGTTTGTTTGTTTTGTTAACTAGGTTCCTGTTAAAGCTGAGATAATATGGCATTTGTCTTTCACCACCTGGCTTATTTCACTTAGCATAATGCTTTCCAGTTTCATTCATGCTGTTGCAAAGGGTAGGAGCTCCTTCTTTCTTTTTGTTGCATAGAATTCCATTGTGTAAATGTACCATAGTTTTTTGATCCATTCATTTATTGACGGGCACCTATGTTGCTTTCAGAAATTGGTTAGTGTAAATTGTGCTGCTATGAACATTGGGGTGCATAGGTTCTTTTGGATTGGTGTTTCAGGGTTCTTAGGATATAATCCTAGCAGTGGAATTGCTGGGTCAAAAGGCAGATCCATTTTTAGTATTCTGAAAAAAATTTCATACTGTGTTCCATAGTGGTTGTACCAGTCTGCAATCCTACCAACAGTGCACTAGGTTCTCCTTTTCTTCACAACCTCTCCAACACTTGTTGTTTGTTGCTTTGTTTATGATGGCCATTCTGACTGGTGTGAAGTGGTATCTCATTGTGGTTTTAATTTTCATCTCTCTGATAGCTAGTGATACTGAGAATCTTTTCATGTGTCTCTGGATCCTCTGTTTGTCCTCCTTGGAAAAGTATCTGTTCAAGTCCTTTGCCTATTTTTTAATTGGGTTGCTTGTCTTCTTAGAGTGGAGTCATGTGAGTTCTTTATATATTTTGAAGATTAAACCCTTATCTGTGGTATCATTGGCAAATATGTTTTCCCATAGGGTTGGTTCTCCTTTTATTTTAATAAGATACTGACAGCAACACAATTATAGTATGGGATTTTAACACCTCACTGTCAAAAATGGAAAGATCTTCCAAACAAAATATCAACAAAGATATTGCAACACTGAACAATGCCCTAGATGAAACAGACTTAACTGATAGAGAGAGAGCCTTTCATCCCAAAGAAGCTAAATACACATTCTTTCCAAATGCAAATGGAACATTTTCAAAGACAGACCACATGATAGGACACAAAACGAGCCTCAACAAATTCAAGAAAGTTGAAATCATTTTCTCTGACCACAAGGAACTGAAACTAGAAACCAACCCCAAGGGAAAAAAAAAAACCCGAAACACTCGAAATCATGGAGATTGAATAGCATGCTATTAAACAATGCCTGTTTTTTTTTTTCTATATGTTAGGTAACTTAATTAAATATCCTAGTCTTTAAAAAAGTGGCCTTACTTAGAAGGTGACCCATTTTTCACCAGAACCAGGTGCTTCAGAAGTAGGACTAGTGTGGCCTCCTCTTGAAGCTGGGCCACAACTACTATGGGTGCACTTGTAGGCGAATATGGTCCCTGACCCACTAGCTGTGAGGTCTGGCCACAACTGTTGTGGGTTCTTTGGTTTACAGGGAAAGCCTTCAATGTGGTTGGCTGCAAAGCCCAGCCCTGCTGCTGCAGACACACTGCTATGTGTTGGTGCCAAGTGAGGCAGGGCAGCAGTCACTTTAGAAGGGTGCTAGCCTGGGTGGGTCCTCAGGGAAAGGTCAGAGTGGGGTGAACAGTGTTAGCAAGGTTAATAGAGAGGGTCATAAATGGTGCCTTCCAGTGTCAGACCAGCTAAATTAAAGAAATGGGGGAAAGGGCACCCACCAACACCTCAGACTCAAGAAAAAGCTCCAACAGATCTCTTTATCTCCAGCACACACCCTAAAATTAGTCAATGTATCACTTTCACATGTGACTTAGGTGCTTTTCAAACTGCTGCCTCTGTACCAGGACTCAGAAGGAATACAACCTGGGTTTCCTTCAGCTCTTTAGGTCTCCCAGATGTAAGCCCCACTGGTTTTCAGAACTAGATGTTATGGGGCTCCTCTTTTTGGTTCAGGTCCCCCAGGCTAGGATTTGGACCCTTCACTCTTCAGGGACGACCTTTGTGGTTGTGATATCCTTCCACATGTGAATCAATACATGAGGAATGGGGAGTAGCATAGGTCCTGACTGGACTTAGTCTCTACCCCTCCTACCCATTTCAATGTAGCTTTTACTTTATATCTGTAGTTGTAGAAAATCTGTTCTGCTACCCTTCAGGTGGTTCTCAGAGATAGTTGTTCTATATGTAGTTGCAGTTTTGGTATCAATGAGAAGAAGTGAGCTCAGAATCTTCCTATTCTGCCATCTTGAACACAAAACCAGGAGCCTTGCTCTTGAATGCCAATTTAGGTTGTCTGAGAAAAGTTGTTCCTTGTGGTTGGTGCACTGCTCCAGCAACAAACATGACTCCAGATGGGATCGCTTAGTCACTGCCCCCTATATCTTTGTCTATAACTCTATGTCTGTGCCCCTCTCTCTCTCCCCCATTTCTATATATGGGTATGCATTTGTGTGTGTGTGTGTGTGTGTGTAGTATTTAACATGGTATTTTTTTAAACCCAGCACATGCTGTGGTTGCTTTTCCAGGTAAATAAATATTCTCTTACAATATGGTTTTCTATGACTACACAATGTCTCAACCTTTGAGTGCATATAATTTAGTTAATCAGCCCCCTAGTATTTTTCTTATAATTTTCCAACATTAAAAGCAGTGGTGGAGTGAACATTTTTATAATCAATGCTTTCTACACCTCTCTAATTATTTTCTTAAAGTAACTTCCTGCAAGAGGAGTTGCATATTTTGTGAATTTAAATATATATTGTCATATTATCCCATAAGCAGATTTAGTACCTATTTACATTTGACTTCAATATATGGAAATTCATTTATACATAAGTATATTATCACTTTATTTTAATTTGCCAATGTCATGGGTGGATTCAGTTTGTATCTGTTTGACTGCTAATGAAGTAAACATGTATTCATTTATTTATTGGTCATTTTTGTTTCTTCCTTTTGAATTACCTTTTATGTACTTTGTCCATTTTCTATTTATGTTTTCATCTTTTTAAAATTAACTTATAAGAAGTAGACCAATTATACTTAATACCTGCTACAAATATTTTCCCATTTGTTTTTTCTTTAATTTTTTAAAATGTCATGTATTTATTTTTAAAGAGAGGGGAAGGGAAGAAGAAAGTGTGGGAGAGAAACATCACTGTGTGGCTGCCCCTTGCGCACCCCCACTAAGGGCCCAACCTGGCTAGCAACCCAAGCATACACCTCAACCAGGAAGTGAACTGATGACCTCTTGGTTCACAGGCCGGCACTCAATCCACTAAGCCACACCAGCCAGGGCTTTCCTTAAATTTTTATTATGGATTTTTAACCTACAAAAGGGGCTCAATATGTTTGTTTGCTTTTATATGATTAACTTGGTCTTCTCTTTCCCAAAGTTGTGGCTTTACTCTTAAGCTTAGACAGATGTTGCTACTACAAGAATATATAAACACACAAAACACCCTTATTTTCTTCTTGTTATTTTATAGTTTTGTTCTCAAATTTTAATTTTTAAACTACCTAGCAAATATTTAATGGAATGGTATGAGGTAAGAACCTGATTTTAGTTCATTTCTAGTAGATTGCAGTTTACAAAATAATGAATATTCACTAAAAATTCACCAAAACAAATCCAGAAAATAGTGTAGTGATTCTCGAACTAGTGAAATATTTTTTTAAAAAAACCTACGTTTCCCCTACTGTACCTTAGGTTTCAGCAAGTAATGAATTCTGATCTGCAAATATAACCCAGCATGCCATCATTTGCAGATGTACCCATGAGCCAATCAAATAGCAAAGCTCCTTTGCAAGCAAAAGGTCAACTTCCCAGTGTGAAGTTTTCAGCTACAGACTCACATTCATTCTCAAGTCACCTTAACACACAACACAGACATATTTACTTCTCACACAATTTGTGGGTGAATTTTGCTCTGTAACAAAGTCAACAACCAAATCTCTCCTCAGTAAGCTGAAGCCCATTCCACACAGGCCTCTGGATAAAAGACCCTCTGGTAAACTTGGTGAGAACAAGAAAAGAAGGATTTTTAAATTAAAAATAATTCTCCTGTTTTACTACAGTGTCCTTTGGACCTAAATACTCTTCATCCTGAGTTAACTTCCTGTAAGATTTGCCAAGGCAAATGCTCAGGGAAATAGCATCTGGAGCCATTTGAGGGTTACTAATTACAGGGCATCACAGGTACAATTTATAATCTTCCTTGACAGATGTGACCCATTACATTAAACACTGTTGGTATGTTTTACAAGCCAGATGCATTCAGGAAAGAAGTTGGTCTTTGAGTAACATAGCTTTCTAGCAAGCTTCACCATCACAAGCAGCTCTTACATATGTAGAAGAAACAACTCCTAACATGATATGATAGGAAGACTTTTTAAAGACCAATTGGTTTTAAAATATCTCACTCCATTTCATGAGGTATCAATATGCAAATAAATGCCCAGACAGTTTTTTTAGATTATTAACTCTGCCTATATTATACAATACCAATGATTTTAACATTTGAGTTGGAAAGATTTTTCTAGATCTCAGCCATAAAATTCCAATTAAATATTTTTAAAATTTTAAAAATATATTTTCCTGATGATTTTCTTCTGTGCTACAGCTAAGTAAAATTTATATCATATACAAATGAATGCTCAGTTCGAAGCATTTCAGGAAGAAAAGATGTCAAAGTAACCATAGTCTCTGGAGGTAAAACAGATAGCTGACTGAACGGCCTTTAGACTTTTCAGTCATTCCTGATATGGCCTGGAGTTATCACCAGAGGGCTCCTCAGCCAGAAATACAGAGAACTATTGTCCCCTCCACACAAGCAATGAAACAACTCAAAAAAGAATCACATACACATTTAATCATTATTGTTTTTCAAAGCTCTCCTTTAAAGATAAAGAAAATAAAAAGATAATTTACGTTTACAGTTATGTGAAACATAAAAAATATAATTAAAGTACTAAATCTCTCCAAAGAACTGTGATGTACAGAATTAAATTCAGCATTTAGCTGGAAAGGAGTCTCCTCGGAGAGATCATTTTGATATGTGAGGGATCAGGTTTGAAGTCCCGTTGCTGTTTTTTTCAAGGGATAGTGTTTTGGTCAGCCCTACTCTAATTTCTCCTCACAAATGTCAAAATGAATTATAGGACATATTACCTGAATCCCCAAATCTAGCTACATTAATAGCCCCTGATTTTTGTTCTTTTGGATGCCATTTAGATATATAGGAGTTGTTCTTCCTATCATATTTCCAGCACTTTCTGACAAAGCAGAATTTACCATTTCTCACAGCATGTAACATTTCCCACACAAGGCTTTTTTTTTTTTTTGGTAATGTATTTCAGAATACAGAAAGTTACAGAGTTTGTTTATTTTTAATCTTCTTTAATAGTTGCATAAAACTGTCAACAGTTATGCTTATGTTGAAAATATCAAGCTGATGTAAGAAAAGTTTTCCTGAAATAGGTGGAGAGTGGGAAGATGGGTAAGAAAATGGAAGAATATGAAGAGGGGAACAATATTTTTACCCTAAAGGATTTTGACCAATTTTTTTTTTTGGTGAAAGCATAGTTCATCTCTCTAACACATTATTGACTCTAATAAGGACAAAACAAACTCAAAAGGGTCAGAGTGTAATCTTGAAAGACTGTATATTATTTATAGACTTGGGTACTGTAAATGCAGGAAAGAAGTGTGTTACTTTGGAGTAACATGCCTTTCTAGCATGCTTCACCATCATAGACATTTGTCACAGACAAATGTCATAGACATTTGCTTACATGAATCTTGAAGAAGCATTTTGGCACATCTCATGAAAAATCTATTGAGATTTAAAAGTACTATCTTTCTACCTTGTAAGATGGGATCCCCAATCAACCTTTTTTGTTATAACCAGGTTTAAGTCATAAAACAGCAGTTATTGCAGGTTTTATGGAGCTTGGAGCTGGGATACTCATGAGGAGGATAAGTTCGTAATAGCCTTAAAAGAGCAAACTGTCCTTCAAGGTCCTAAATTTCAATAGAGAAGCTTCTCCAGTGATCAGCTGTCATACTTTTTTTTTTTTACAATTTTCTTAGCGTTATAAAACACTTCTGCATTCACCAACTCAGCTAGATTACCTGTATTTACTATATTCAAAGCTTTGTGTACTAAGAGTCGTAGATTAGAGGGACCTCATTTTTTCTTCAATCTGTAACCTGTTGACTTCCCAGGTAGAGATGTGTGAGGCTCTTCAAGCATTTAATTGTCCCTCATTAACTCATAGTGGGTTTTTATCCATGGCTTTGAGCCTTCCTAAAAACTGCATGTTCAGCAGGTGCAATGCAACTTTTGAGGTAAAAAGTCTTTACTTTTTCTAAATTGGCATCTTGCAAACATCAAGAAATGATCATTAGCTATGATATTATTGAAGTGTGTGTCTTTAATGTTCTCTAATCCACCACAACCCTATGGAGCCCAATTCTCCCTTGACCTGCTATGTCTAGCCCAACACCTTAATGCCATACCACTCTAAGCCACTGAATGGAAATGTGTAAGTCCAGAACTGTTTTCACTTCCTATAGTTCCTGCTGTCTTATCTATCTCCCTATAACAGCTAACTAAATTTTAATGCTAACCCGTACTGATAAAATAGTGGAAGAGGACTAATGGAGTCTATAGGAAACTAACATAGATACACTTTTTCTTGAACCTTCTGGCAAAAGTGGTTCCCAACCTTTGTTGTCTAATCTAATTTTACTTATGGTAGGACCAAGGCATGTTGGAGGGGTAAGCAACAGGGTAGCCTCTTAAGAGCTACATCAATTAGACCATGTCAGTAATCATGTACCCAGATATCTTTTCTGTGAGCTGCTAGAAAGCAGAGACCATCTCCTGAACTAATTAATTAATGCATTAATTAATTTAACAAATCTTAGCTTGACTCCTTGCCCTGTGGACCAGGGCCAGTTCGAGGTGCTGGGGATCTCATAATAAATCAGACAGAGGCCCAGCCCTCAAGTAGACCTTCTGGCCAAAGAGACAATCAATGAAACAGAAAATCACAAGATCTCGAGTGCACCATATCCCTGCTGAGAAGCATCAGAATTAAAGGTTTGTAGAGGGAATGAATTCCACATGGGGTGGAATAAGACTGCATAGCTCTAATTTTGGAAAATATATAACTTAAAAAAATAAAATTGCACTAAAAATATAAAAGGAGCTCCCCTTTTGTCTGGTTTATTTAAGCAGGAATGTCAAACTCATTTTCACTGGGGGCCACATCAACCTCATGGTTGCCTTGAGAGGGCTAAAATAATTTTAGGACTGTATAAATGTAACTATTCCTTAATTGTGAAGGAGTTGAAATGGCCCTTTGAAAGCAACCATGAGGCTGATGTTGCCCCCGGTGAAAATGAGTCTGACACCCCTGACCTAAAGTGAATTTTACATGTAAAAGAAGTTTTTTTCATGGAACCCTTGACAAATCCATGACCAAAATCCCAAAACCAAAGTAGCTGAACTTTGTATTATCCAGAACAGTAGTGCTTCTCAGTGTTCTTGTGATTTAGAAATACTTTTTTCTGCATTTTTCTCTTTTTATGAAGGAAAATTAGCATACAATAAAATGCACAGATTTTAAATTTTCAGTTTGATAAGTTTTGACAAATGTAAGATATAGAATATTCCTATCAGTCAAAAAAAGTCCCCTTTGCCTCTTTCCAGTAATTTCTATGTACACACACACTTAAAGACAATCACTATTGTAAATTCTTCTATCACTGTGAATTAGTTTTGCCAGTTCTTGAAATTCACATGTAAGGAATCATACAGCATTTAATCTTTTGTATCTGGGCAGACACACTAATATTTTGGGCAGCATACTTAAAGGGATTAAAATACTCAAAACAACATTAGACAGGCGAGCAATAAATACATAACATTCCTAAACGCAGTGTTTCAGTATCTCACTGTGCTTATAAAAATATGCAGTTATGTATTCATTTCACTGCCCTTTAGCCCTAAATTATTTCAGTGTTTTCCCCACAAGGCAAAACTCATGTGTTCCAAGACACACATGATCTTTCCTTGAAGTAGCCTGACATGCTATGTCTATTATGTCTTCCTCAACCAGGCTGTACTTGGCTCTACTTTCATCCCTCTATTGTAACGCACATACAATTTACATGATGATCAAAATTTCACTGTGCAGCTAACTGGGAAGACTTTGAGGATATGGCTGTAATATATTACACTGGGTGACAACCACTGGGGATAGACATTCATGCCAAATAAAACAAATAAAATAAGCCTCCTTATGCCAGGTTTTGTTCTACCTTCATTTTCTCACTAGGTCACTGAGTAACACTACTCATCATAATTGGTTGCACCAATTGAATTTTCCCTGTCCCATTCATCCCAGATGCTGCTGTTTTCTACTCTTTAATCAGAATAAGGAATGGCACATGCTGTGTTGCATCAGAGAGAAAACAGAGCAGAGAAGACAGTTCAATACTGGAGTTAACTTAATAGTGGGGAGGATGTCTTATATCCATGACTCAAGTCATATATTTCCTTCTTCCAACAGTGGAAAATCTTTATGATTAATGAGATTCTGCGTATATATAAGAGTGTAGAACTCACAACCCAGGCATATGCCCTGATGGGGAATTGAACCAACAAACTTTCGCTTTGCAGGATGACATCCAAACAACTGAGCTACACTGGCTATGGCTGGGTTTTTTTCCTTACTTTGCAGTTTTAGAAATATAATCTTAAATTTCAAAGTGTTAATACATATGTAACTGAATTTATATAAAGAAATAAAAGAGATATGATTTTGTATACTAAAACAATAGAAAGACTTTCTTTGTGTACTTAAAAATTTAATTTACTCATAATTTATATACATATAACATTTAACCTCTTACTTATACAGTACTTAAGATACATCTTTACCAAATAAAATTTTATACAATCACAATAAAAAAGTGTAGAAGTATTATGTCTATATGCTTAAATAGGTACACAATAGCTAGAGACCAAAAACTGGTTCAAGATCACAAGAAAGGAGAATAACTCTCAGATATATGACTGCTATTTTTATTTATATTTTTATCCTCGTGGGTCATTTTTTAAGAAGAGCCTTCTGCCTCAATTTCTACAACCCCTTTAATGGATTACTGATTACCTTGTCTATCTGTGGGTAAATGCAATTTTCATGGTTTGGAAACTTGAACACACTTCCATTTCTTCTGTAGTTATAATACTCTAGGGAAAAACTTTTCAATTTAGCCCCAGTTTAGAAATTTGCTTGTTGCTCCTCTCTGCTAAGTATTGGGGATTGTTAGGTCTTTCATCTCTATGAACAAACTGGAAAGATGGGGACGTCCAAAGCTAGCCAGGTTAAGAAACATACTTCACAGAGTCTGGAGAGATCAAGCAAAGAGTTCACTGTGCCTTGAAAATTACAAAAGACTATTCTTCAAGGCAGAGTTGTACTGGATCTTGAATTCTGACCAAAGATCTCAGAGTTAATATGGTTTTTAATATACAGTATATTTTGCAAAGTAGCAATTTCCTACAGATAAGAGTTACTGGATTCAGTTGTGGTAGAAAAAACTTTATGATAATTTCCACACCTCCTCAGTCCCACTCTAGGTCTATGGGAACAAGGTCACCATCCCTTAATATATTCTGCTTATATACTGGAAGTCATTTTGCTAGGGCTAGAAGCCAAGGGCAAGCTAGTTCAGTAGGTGTCCCACCCTCTCTTAGCACCAATATACAAAGGGAACTTCAAGCCAGGAGATTCAGGTTTCTCAGGGGTTTCGCCCTGATATAGAGAGTCTTAGTGATGTTCCCCTACTAACTACCCCTGGACTGAGTCCCTAGGAGCAGTGAAAAGTGGCAGGTGGCTGGTGGCTGATTCCAGAGCAAAGCCAACTTCCCCCTGCTCTAGGCCCAGCAAGCCTAGCTGACATTTTTCTGATTCCGTTTTCAAAGGGAAATGTAGGTATATGTACAAATTGAAAGAAATCTGGGCGAAGACAGAAGAGAAGAAACCTGGGTGCCATTTACCATTATCTCGATAAAATGACAAAGACACACGCTGCACCTGCCACAGTTAGGGTGATAAATGCTTGTTTCTTTGAGGCTTTTTTGAAAGTCAATTATGTAAATTATTTGGAGAATACTGACAGATGGCTTTCTTCCCCAGATGAGACAATCAAGCTGAACTTCGATATGTGCATTAAAAAATGCTGCCATTTCTTAAACAGAGGTCTCTCTAAGAGGCCAACCAAAGGACAGGATGAAATTTTGCCATTGGCCACTTTTGATGAACCTTGCCCTTAGGTCTTTTCCCCCAAAATTACCCCTCTTCTCCTACGCTTAGTGGAAGCTTTGATTTCTTTTATCTTGTAGTCAAATATTGATTCTCTGACCTGTCTTCAAGGTTTGATTAACACAGAAAATTACCACATAAGCAGCTTTTTGTTTGTTTTCAGCTAATTCATTTTTTATTTTTCACTTGCTGCAGTAAATCTTACTTTTACTGTCCAACCACTAAACAGAGAAAAATGGATTGATTTGAGTAACTAAATAATTCAAGCTGCAATGTGTAGTGGAGGGTGGAAGGACAGAGGAAGGATTAAAAGGACTCAGAAAGCTTGATATATATCATTGCTCTCAGATTTTTTAGTTATCCCCTGATCCCCAACACATATTACAACAACTTTGATTAGATTGAGGGGGTTTATGGAAGTGGCATTGTGGTAGTTAAGTAGAGAGTTAAAGTAATAAAGGTTTAGAAAGTGATTGTTTACAAAGACATCCTAAACTAGAAAACAATAGAGATTCACCAAATTAGATTTATTGCTTATTATGTGTTACTTTTCATTATATGAGGTAATTAATATGGCACAATTACATCAGTCCTGAGGTGTATTTATTTATTTATTTTCTTATTCTTAAAGGCACAGACCAATCTTTTCCACCGTGTACTGGTTATACCAAGTATTTGGAAAAGTTTTTGAAGAAGGCAGCATAGCAGAACAAAGCCAAAGATGTATCTAGATATAAAATTTTTAAAAAAATCACTGGAAAGCCCACCTAGTTCATTTGTAAAAGGCATTAATTTCAAGATGGGGATAAAGGAAGAAATGATAGAAGAAAAAAAAAGAAAAACAAGAATCAGTGGGGATATTTGTTTCTATCCTCTATTACCTGCACATCTAGTCCTTTTCCCCCTCACATACTCAATAGGCTCCGGCCTCCTTAAACAAAATACAAACAAACTAGCTATAAACAAAAAGATGGATTGGTTTAACTACATGAAAATATGAAACTTCTATAACAAAATACACCATAAACACATAAAAAAAACACAGACTGGATTTACAAAGCATAAAGCTGACAAAAGACAGACATACAGGATATGCAATGAGTGTCTGCAAATCTGTAAGAAGAATATCAGTATGAAAATAGGCAAAATACTTGAACAGGCATTACACATAACAGGAAATTCAAATGCCCAGTACACACATGAAAATACATTCAAACTCAATAGTTACCAAGATAATACAAATTAAATTGGTAAGGTGTCATTTCCTCTACTAGAAAAATGCCAAATCTGACAACACCAAACACTGTCAAGAAAATAAAGAATAAGGAAATTCACACACTGGTAGAATTTCATATACTGTGAGATATCACATAGGAGAACAATTTAGCCATATTTAATCAATCTGAACATGTACATTTCCTAATTCCAAGTTGTTCCACTTCTAGTCATTTATTTTACAAAAACTTTTGCACACACGAAGAAGTAACATGTCAAAGGATGTTTGCCATAGCATTGTAATAGAAAACAATCTAGGTATCCAAGTAGGGATGGCTGTGGTGAGGGGGTGGGGGGAAGGGAAAATGGAGACAACTGTAATTGAACAACAATAAAAAAATATGAGCCCTGGCTGGTGTGGCTCAGTGGACTGAGCACCGGCCTACAAAACAAAGGGTCACAGGTTCAATTCCCAATAAGGGCACATGCTTGGATTGCAGGCAAGGTCCCCAGTAGGGGGCATATGAGAGGTAACCACACATTGATGTTTCTTTCCCTCTCTTTCTCCCTCCCTTTCCCTTTCTCTAAAAGTAAATAAATAAAATCTTTTAAAAATGTGAAAAAATGAATAAATTGTATTATAGTCATACGGTGTGATGCAAGGCAGCAGGTAAAATGATCTAGATATGTGTGTATCAACATGGATATATATAATCATAATGTTAAATGAAAATGCAACTTGCAGAATAGTATGTGCACAAGAAGCCATTCAAAGTCTAAAAAACAACAATAGTGTGTATTACCTGTTAAAGCACGCACACACAAATAATACAGTGACATGCATGGGAAGCATGAACACTAACTACAGAATACTTCTAAGGAGAGAAGGGAGAGAATGTAATCATGGAGGGTGGAATACAAACAGGGACGTGACTCTATCTGTAACACTTATAACTATTTATTTCAAAAAGAAAAGATATTAGCATTTATTAACATTTAGTTAGAGTGATGGTATTTATTATATTGATTTTTATACTTTTCTGTTCGATATAATTCATAATCTAAAAATAAATAAAACAAGATAAAATAATTATATTGTATCCTAACTCCATCAAAACACTTCAATGTACTTCTCTACAAGCAATTTTCTACTAAATCATTCATCCATTTAGCAAATGTTTCCTGAGTATCCACTCTATGCTTGTCAATTGCATTTTGAAACAAATGATACCTGAATCCAAATAAATGAATCTCTAATATTGGAGCTTTATGTACCCAGGCAGACCAGTAGTTAAGACTTAGGAACCAGCATGAGGAGCCTCCTTGGTATCTTGGAAATACTAATTCAGATCTGGGCAGAAAAAAGAAATAGAGTAAAAGCAAGGGGAAAGGTGGAGAAGGCAGGCTGTGAAAGAAAAAAAGGAATACCTGGAAACATCTAAGCTTACGAAGTTGTTACAAGGTCTTAGAAGAGCTATTTCCTTCCTGTGAGTAGTCTCCTTCCTGCATTTTATAGATATATCCCCATGTTTCAATAGTTTAGCAGTTCTAACCTAGGTGTTAAAGCCTTCAGTTAGCCTCTGGTACTGCATGTCAATCCCAAAGCAGGATTCAGAACTACACCACATCAAAAGAAAAGAAATCTATAAAGTAGTAGGACAGTGTGGATTTTACTAGAGATTTTGCAATGCAGAGGAAAAAGTTTTCATCAAAAAATAAACAACTGTCTTCCAGTCAAAATGGAGGTGTAGGTAAACACATTTTGCCTCCTCGCACAACTACAGGAAAAATTACAACTAGACTACAAAACAAATATCACCCAGATTCATCAGCAAATCGAGCTGTGTGGAAGGAAGTCCAACGACTGAGTATTTAAAGAAGCCATATTAATCAAGATGAGTAGGAAGGGCAGAGACACAGAGATGTAGGCGTGGAGAGGTGGAGAGGTGCAAAGAGGTGCAGATGTGGAGTAGCACAGAGAGGGGCACATTCATGTGTGGTGGGTAAAAATCAGGAGGAATATCTCAAAGACAAGGGATCCCAGCCCCAGATCAGAACACCCAGCCCAGCGTTACAGCACTGAGAAGATAAGACACCATAACTTCTGGCTGTAAAAACCAGTGGGGTTTGGAGCAGTAGAAGATACTTTAGGATTTTCAGGATATTCCTCTTAAATGGCCCACAACAATTTTAGGCCTTACGCAGATGCACTCCCTCTGGAATTTAGCACCAGGGGAACAAATGGAAGGGCACCAGTGGCATACAGGTAGAAAGTGAAGTGACTAGCAACAAGGTGAGTGCTGGAAGATAGCATCTTCCTGGGAAAAACTTTGGAGGGCAGGCAGCAGCATTATCCCCTCTCTGAGCTCTCCTCTCCACAGCCACAGGGCGGTCAGACACAGGTTGCCCTGCCATGAAGATCACCTAAGGCCCCGCCCCATACAACTCATGGGTGCACTTTTCTACAATAGGCTGCACTACTAAGACAAGGAGTCAAAGCATTGCTACCTAATACACAGAGGCAGACACAGGGAGACTGTCAAATTGAGGGGACAAAGAAATATGGCCCAAATGAAAGAACAGAACAAAACTCCAGAGAAAGAACTAAATAAAATGGAGATGAGCAACCTATCAGATGCAGAGTTCAAAACACTGATTATGAGGATGCTCAAATAACTCATTGGGTCCTACAACAGCATAAAAAAGACCCAGGCCGAAATGAAGGTTACATTAAGTGAAATAAAGAAAAAGCTATAGATAATCAACAGTGGAGGGGATGAATCTGAGAAACAAATCAATGATTTAGAACATAAGCAAAAAAATATTCAATCACAACACCAAGAAAAAAATTAATTCAAAAAAATTGAGGACAGACTAAGGAGCCTCTGGGACAACTCCAAATGTACCAACATCTAAATCATAAGGGTGACATAAGGAAGAGTGAAAGAGCAAGAAACTGAAAACTTATTTGAAAAAATAATGGAATAAAAATCTTTAATTTGGTGAAGAAAATAGACATATAAGTCTAGGAAACACAGGGTCCCAAAACAGTTGGACCCAAAGAGGACCACATCAAGACACATTATAATTAAAATGCCAAAGGTTAAAAATAAAAAGAGAATCTTAAAAGCAGCAAAAGAAAAGGAGACATTTACCTACAAATGAGTTACCATAAGACTGTCAGCTGATTTCTCAAAAGAAACTTTGCAGGCTAGAAGGGACTGGCAAGAGGTATTCAAAGTGATGAAAAGCAAGGACCTACAACCTAGATTACTCTATCCAGCGAAGCTATCATTTAGAATTGAAGGGCAGATGAAGTGCTTCCCAGACAAGGTAAAACTAAAGGTATTCATCATAACCAAACCATTGTTACATTAAATGTTAAAAGGAATTATGTAAGAAAAAGAGGATCAAAATTATGAACATTAAAATGGCAATAAATTCACATCTATCAACAACTCAATCTAAAAAAAAACAAACTAAGCAAATAAGCAGAACAGGAACAGAATCAGAGATATGGAGATCATTTGGGGGGCTATCAACTGGGACGGGTAGGGGGAGAATGGGGGGAAAGGTACAGGGAATAAGAAGTACAAATTTTAGGCACAAAATAGACATGGATGTGTTAAGAACAGTGTAGAACATGGAGTAGCCAAAGAACTTATATTCACCACCCATGGACATGAAATAAGGGGATTGCTGGAGGGAATCAGGGTACAGGTGGAGGGTGGCAAAGAGGTAAAGATTGGACAACTGTAATAGCATAATCAATAAAATGTATTTTTTAGAAAGCAAACAACTAATCAAAATCCTCAATAGGCATCTCTTCCCCAAACTTCCTTTTTTTCAACAACCATCTAACAGTTTACCAGTTTCTTTTTCTTGTTCCTATCCTCATTCAATCTTCTTCCCTGTTTTTGTTGTTGTTGTTGTTTTTGTTGTTGTTGTTGAGACCAGTTTAGTTCCATTCAGCTTCTCAATCTTAGGCAGTAGCTGAATTGATAAGCTTCCAGCCATCTTATCAAAATTTTTAACAAACAGAACCACTCCCTAAACTGGAAAGACATTAGCAAGGATTATCCTAAAGATATCCTAAAGATACCATAATGAATTATTCAAAGATATCTGAAATTACCTGATAAAATTAACAGTTTCATCAAAAGCCAATTGTCAGTCCTTTATTGCTAGTAATAACAAAGGAAAAATTAAACAAACAGAAAGTATCTCACACTCAATGGCTCTAAAGAACAACTATTTATTCTCATTCATGAGTCTGTAGATTGACAGTGGTTGACTGATCTAGACTGGGTTCAGTTGAGCAGTTCTGCTTCAAGCTCCAAATCCAGCTGGATTTGGCTCTTTGTAAAAGACAAGCTTGGGTCTGCTTATGTATATACATTCTTGGACCCATGCTGAAGATACAGCTCTTATAGTAATGGCAGGAGCACAAGAGACACATGCCCATTTCATGTCTCTACTTACCTCACAATTGTTAAAATCCTACTGACCAAGGCAAGTCATATAATTGAGTTCAAAGTCAAATGGTGGGTAGGTGTACTCATCCCATGGAGTTGAGAGGAAGAAGTAGATATTTCTGAACAGTAATCTAATCTACTACATCAATCAAAATATATCATTTCTGTACTGGAGACCTGTCTTTTGTCTATTACCTTCCTGGCAAATGTTTTCACAAAACCTCCCCCACTAAACTTCTAGAAATCTTAAAAGGCTCTTTTTAGGGAATACTGAATCACACCTTTACTGTAGTGAAGAAAATGAATGGTGTTATTTGACTTGAAGAGGAAAGGTCCATTGGTAGAATATACAGGAAAATCATGTCACTTTGATGGGCTAGGAATCCCACAAATTACCCAGTGTATCCTTCAATGAAAAAATATATATAAAGAACTCATGTCACTTTGATGGGCTAGGAATCCCACAAATTACCCAGTGTATCCTTCAATGAAAAAATATATATAAAGAACCCAGAAAGTCAAGGAAGGTGAAAAGAAGCACTTTTATCAAGTAGAAACTGTTAACAGAGCAGTTTTAGTTCTTTGTTTTATTAATTCATTCAATAAATATCTATTGAATACCTACTATGGGCCAGACACTGTGCTGAGGGTAGATGGTGAGCAAAACAGCTGAGATGCTTAAAAAAGTGTAGTGTCATGAAAGAAAGGAACATAGTGCTCTAATAGAGAATGGTGCTTGTGGGAGGGAAAACGACGACTTAAGAGTAGTCAGGAGAGGCCTCAATGAAGAGGTAGCACTTAGGCTGAAACCTGAAGGATGAGAAAGATCTATCCACATGAAGAACTAGAGAAATCACATAATCAAAGGGTATAGAGTAGAGCTTATTGCCTATAACATTGATGAGAAAAGTTAAAGGACCAAAAGGCATTATATGATGGATGTCATTGTAAGTGCTTTAGAGAAAGATGCCATGAGAAAGAAATCTGTGTCATATAAAAAGGACTCAAAAGGATAGAAGAGTAATACAGTAGCACTTTATCTTACCATTACTCTCAACATCATACTCTTTGATGAAAAGTGTTAAAGTATATTGCACCTAGCAACAAAAGACTGATGTACTGCCTCAGCTCTGCTACTAAGGTGCTAGTAGTAACCTTGGGTAAGTCACTTTCCCTTACAGATTCTGGGTTTTATAATAAGTAATTAAGAAGATTGACTAAATCAGATTTTTTCAAGTGTATCCATCAAGAATCTTATTTGCTGGGATGTTAGTAAATGTTATGGGAAAAAAGAGTGTAACACTGGGTAGAGTTAAACAGCTTTTCTCACTGCAATACTTCTCAGGACCCTCATGAGTACTCACATAGATTGAGAACCTATAAGAAGAAAACAGACTGTGTTGTGTGTTTCCAAAACTTAATTAATAAGGATATCCTTTCACTGGTCACATTCCAGAGACAGTATGCCAAAGAGCAAACATTGACACTCAGGGAAATACTGCACTGAGTGCTCCCCAAAGTCCAGTCCAGTTCCAAAAAGTTCAGTGATGAGCACAATCACTTCAAGGGAGACCCTGTTGGTACCAGATTTTTTCTTAAAGGAAAAGACCCATATATATAATCATATCTCAATTAACCAAAATAATTAAAATAAGGTACAATCCTAGTCCTGTTTATACCAAAACTACCCTTTAGTAAATACTGTAATAGACCATGGAATACAGTGTAGTGTAGAATATAGGCTATACTTAAAAAGAAAAGTGATTATGAACTAGATAATAAAGACAGGAATACATTTCTGTTGATGTTTGGTAGAGATGATGTAAAAAAGGAATTAACTGAAACCGGCCTATCCTGAAAACCATACGAATAACATACTTTCTTATTTTTAAAACACTTCCTTGTTCATGTACTGTGAAATCATGCCAGAAGGAAATAATCTATGATTAAATGTGATTAAGTGAAAAGCATGGAACTCGCTAGCCCTTTGTCCTCTTCAGGAGTCCATCTCTACATCAATCATTTCAAGATTATTTATTCTCCTTTCTCATTTTGTGACATTTGGCCAGAAAAAAATGGTTAACAATTCTTTAAGCCACTTATAATTTACCATGTCAATGAGTGTGTCAGCTTTGTCATTCCTCAGGTTATTTCCCAGATAATATGAATGCATTAATTTTATCTTTTTATGCTTCTGCCACTCTTAGCAAATAAAATCCAGGGTACTGGAGCCATCCATGTGCATCCAGATAACTAAGAACATTCATTTTGCCTTTAGACTGTCTGACCTTGTACAGGTCTTTACCCTCACTGAACTCCAATTTTCTCATCTCTAAAATGATCTGGAATAGAAATTTGCTAAAGTTTCTTCTGCCTCTAAAATTCTCTATTTTGCATTCTAATTCAACTTACTAGAAAACTATACACTTTATTTAAAAATCCAGATTCTACCTCCACAGTTCTATTTTCTAAATATACATATATTTAATTCTTAAACCATCACATTTTTGATACAAAAAAAAAGAATTAAACACCCTAGAAAATTCAGACTAACAATTCTTCTAATAATTAATGTAGTTTCAGGTGGAAACTAAAAATGAAATTTAAAAAAAGATGAACTAATGAAAACTTAATAGCTTATAATTTTAGGTGTACAGTATGAATATCAGCTACTCTTGCTTTTCACATAAACTTCAATTTTCCCAATATCTTAGTATCTCACTAATAATATTTTAGTCAATCACTGGTACCTATTAAGCATCTACATACAGAATGTCCATTTCTTAAGTGGTTGCTGCAGATAACTATAATAGACTTCACTGACTGCAAAAAACTTCAACTGGACAAGGGATTCAAGATGGCAGAGAAGTGAGTGGGAGTTACACTAACCTCCTCCAAGGGCCAATTTGGAATTGCAACTAAACTGTGGAGAAATCATCAAGAACAAACAACTGAACAACAATGAGAGAGAAGCTCTGTAAACATGGTCAACATGTTCCTTTGTACTGGAACAACAATAAAATAAATAAAAAGAAAATAAAAGAAAGTATGTATGTGTATGTTGCTGGCGGGTATGCTGAGGTGACATGAGGATGATAAGAGAATGAAATAGTTGGCCTTTCTAACCTCATGACCCCAACCATCAGTGAATACAGACCTCCTAGATTCAGTTATGTTAGGCAGCAGAGGCACTCACCCATAAGTGCAGGAGAGAAATTAGAAGCATAAAAGAAATAAGCCTTTGCATTTATAAAGCATTTTATGCTTTATATCTTTATCACATTTGATCCCCATCCTACACATGCATGGTAGAAAGGATATTGTTTTATCCTTTATTCAACAAAAGAAAGAAAACAAGATGAAAACTTGATTGACTTTCCTAAGATCTCACAGACAGGAAAAATATATATACTTTTAGAATAACCTTATTGAGATACAATTCAGTACCATAAAACTCACCACTTTAAAGTATATATTTGAGTGTTTTTTAGTATTGGGTTGGCTGAAAAGTTAGTTTGGCTTTTTTCCATAAGATGGTTCTAATAGCACTTAGTTGTCTTTAACTTCATTCAAAACAATTTTGTTATATTGTATTATGACAACTGTCATATCAATGTGCATTTTTAAAAACTCATCAAAAGTGGTGAATTTTTGTGTAGCCATTTAATGTTGAAGATGGAAGAAAATGTGCAACATTTTTGGCATATTATGCTTTATTATTTCAAGAAAGGTAAAACACAACTGAAATGCAAACAAAAAACAATTTGTGCAGTGTACAGAGAAGGTGCTGTGACTGACCAAACATGTCAAAAGTGGTTTGTGAAGTTTCCTGCTGGAGATTTCTTGTTGGATGATGCTCCATGGTCGGGTAGACCAGTTGAAGTTGATAGCAATCAAATCAAGACATTGAGAACAATCAACGTTATACCATGCAGGAGACAGCCAACACACTCAAGATACATATTTCAAATTAATAAAATTATTGGTGAAAATGAAAAGTGTGTCTCCTATTTTATGGAAGAAACTAAACAGAAGTGTCACTGCTATCTAATTCCAGAACACTTTCTCACCCCCAAAAGACACCTCATGCCCATTAGCAGTCGCTCTCCACCTCCTACCTTCTCCCAGCCTCTGGAAAATACTAATTTATTTTCTATCTCTATAGATTTGCATATCCTGGACATTTCATATAAACAGAATCATACAATGTGTAAACTTTTTGGTCAGGTGTCTCACTTGACATTATGTTTGCAAGGTTCACCCATGTGGTAGCATTCATGTTTTTCTATGCCCAAATAATATTCTACTGTACATATGTAAGACACTTTCAATCCCTTCATCAATTGATGGGCATTTGGATTGTTTTCAGCTTTGTCAACATAGGTTTTTATGTCTCATACCTTGGACTGGAATTGCTGGGTCGTATGGTAATTCTATGTTTAACTTTTTTTAAGAACTGCCAAATTGTTTTCCACAGTGACAGGCAATCCCACCAAGGAAGGATTCAGAATTTCAATTCCTCCACATGCTTGCCAGAACTTTATTATCTGTGTCTTTTATTATAACCATTCTAGTAGACCTAAAATAGTTTCTTATTATGATCTTGAATTGCATTTCTTAATGGCTACAGATGTTGAGAATCTTTTCATAACCCATTTGTACATCTTCCTTGGAGAAACATCTATTCACATTATTTGCCAATTTTTTATTGAATTATTAGCCTTTCCATTATAGAATTACAAGTCCTTTATGAATTCTGTATAAAATCCCTTATCAGATTTATGATTTACAAATATGACATATTCTGTGGGTTGTCTTTTCACTCTCTTGATATGCTCTTGAAGCACAAACATTTTTCTGTTTAAAAAAAAATACCCCACTGCATCACCCACCCCACATTCACATACCCAACAGCTGTCAGATTGGGAGGGAAAGAGTTTGAGTCTTACTGACAAACTGGTAGTCTATTCAGTAAGGTGAGGCATTCCAGTAACAGAGAGCTAAGAGGTCTCTGGGTTTCTGTTGGTACTTGGGTTTTACCTTGATGAAGCTTTTAGCACTTAAAAGTATCCTGTATTGATGGGATAGTCACATTTTTTTTGGACCACTGGGGTTGAAGAATCAATCTATAAGGCTATTTTGAAAAGATTAAGATGGTCTGCAGATCCAAAATTGAACCAGCACCTACTTAACAGACACTAGTATGAATCTCCATGGCCAAACACACTCTGCAAAGGTGCAAATGGAAGGATTGAAGTAAAGCATCTCCTGAGACCCAAAGGACTGGGAGGAAGCTTCTAAAGATCATTTTATTATCTAAGAAGAATTGGGGAAACAAAGAAAAACTATGGTGTAAGAAAATCAAATACCTATAGCCCTGGCTGGTGTGGCTCAGTGGATTGAGGGCTGGCCTGCAATTCAAAAGGTTGTGGGTTTGATTCCTGATCAGGGCACATGTCTGGGTATTGGGCCAGGTCCCCAGTGGGGGCCACATGAGAGGCAACCACACATTGATGTTTCTCTTCCTCTCTTTTCCCTCCCTTCCCCCTCTCTCTAAAAATCAATAAATAAAATCTGCATATATATCTATATATGTGTGTATATCTATCTATCTGTATAAAATAATTTTTTTTCTGGACAGTGGGTATCAATGGTGAGCTTAAAATGCTCAATCAACTGTGTTGTAAACAAATATGCTGTCATTTAGCTTTTGTTATTCTAATGGTAGAGTGTAAGAAGAGTAGATTTTTTCTTAATTCTTAAGAGTCCTAGGATTTTGGGAATAATAAATGAACACTGGATTCAACATAAAGTCACCAGCTGCATTACCCCTTGCCAAGAGATTCAGCCTGTCTGAAGTTTTGAAGCCAAGCATTGACTTCTCCTCTCTAGTTATGAAAGTCTGAGATGGCATCTTCTTCCAATACAGTCAGTTTTGTCTACATTGTAAATCGGTTGTTTAGTATAACCACCTTCATTAATTATCTTAGCTAGATCTTCTGAATAATTTGCTGCAGCTTCTACATCATAACACAGCTTTCACCTTGCACGTTTAGGTTTCTTTCCTAAAACCTAACGAACAAACCTCTGAGGGCTTCAAACTTTCCTTCTGCAGCTTCCTCACTTCTCTTGGACTTCATACAATTAAAGTTACCCATATTTTGCCATGTATAATGCACATCCACATTTCTGTGTGCATTATACATGGGATTATTATACCCATTACTATACTCATGGTATGTGATCATTATGCCCACGTATAATGTGCATCCTTATTTCCCCTCAAAAATGTGGGGGGAAAGTGCACATTATACATGGCAAAATATGGTAGGTCCTTCCTCTGGTTTATGTTTTGGCTTCAGTGAATATTCTGGCTGGTTTGACCTTTTGTCCAGATTACTAAAATTTTCTCCATATCAGCAATAAGTTTGTTTCCTTTTCTTATACTCTTGTGTTGACAGGATTAGCATTTTTATTTAATTCATTAAGTTTTCACTTGCATTCACAACTTGGGTAACCATCTGGTGCAAGAGGCCTAACTTTCAGCTTGTCTCAGCTTTTGACATGCCTTTCTCACTAAACCTAATCATTTCTGGCTTTGATTTAATATGATAGATATGTGACTCTTCCTTTAACTTGAACACTTAGAGGCCATTGTAGGGTTATTAATTGGCCTAATTTCAATATTCTTGTGTCTAAGAGTATAGGGAGGCCTGAGAAGAGAGAGAGAAAGATGGGGAAATGACCAGTATAGCAATCATAACATGTACATTTATTGATTAAGTTTTGTGTCCCATATGGCTGCAGTTCATGGTACCACAAAATAATTATTAATAAAATAGTAGAATCAAAGAATTTTGATCACAGATCACCATAATAAACATAATTATAATGAAAAAGTTTGAAATATAGTGAGAATTACCAAAATGTGAAACAGACAAAGTGAGCAAGTGCTATTGGAAAAAATAAATGGTGCCATTAGACTTGCTCAGTGCAGGACGGCCACAGACCTTCAATTTGTTAAAAAAGAAAAACACTCAGTATCTGTGAAGTGCAATTAAACAAAGTGCAATAAAACAAGGTATGACTGTATTGCTTCTTAAAGGAAAACCTGTCTGAGTGAATATAGTAACTGAAGCAACAACCTGGTGTCCCAAAAGAAAAGGATCTCCTTTCAAGGCACCATACCCAAACACATAGGTAATGATATATTGGTATCTTTTTATAAGACATAATGTTTTCACCTGGTTAAATACAAATTTCCTTGGATAGAGCCTTAGGGTGAGATGCTTAGAATGCCAGATGATGGAGATCCACTGAGGCAGGCTGATGTAGGAGAGCCCTTTAGATTGTGGAGGACTTCTTGTGCCTTTTATATCACCTATCAATTCCACCTAATGTGTAAAGACAATCTTGCTCAGAGATTGATTGCAGTGGTCCCCAAATTCAGACATCCATATCCACCTTCACAGTTCTTTCCATATTCATGGATTGACAATACTATGAATTCCATGCATTAAGTATCAGTAGCACTATTATTTATTCAATATTTTCTTTAAATTTACTTTTATTTAAATATCTACTTTAATTGAATTCTATCCTAAAATATCTATAAAATCATGGGTCTTTGTGCTAGCCACATGAAACCTTTAAGGAAGTACAGATGAATATTTTATATTAATATTTATGAATTTATTTAATGTATACAGATTGATATTTTATTCCAATATTTGTTTCATTAATGTGATAATTAATTAATGAAATTAATATGGTTATACCTAAAATAACTTAAATATTCTATTAGTGGCACATATACCACACTTTGGGGAAATGTAAACTAGTCCAACCCCATCATTTTGGAAATCATGAGATTTCATCCAAGGTAAATATACAAACACCAAAATGTATACAGTTCAAAAAAGATCTTAAAGACTGTTTCTCCAGGTCCAGCTTCAACAGTGGCACTAAATAACCAGGCCATGATATTTCACAGCAAAACATCAGCAATAATTGACCGGGGTTTTCTGAAGTCTCTAGAGCCCCTAACCTATGAGGCTTAGTAAAGTGTGTTCAGTGTCAAACTCAATCCCAGCTCATATAATAAAGTTTACATTAAAAGTCAAGGTTTTGATGAATGTCACACTTGGAAGCCAATTAAATGGGCTGAGAGGATGACACTATTTCCCATTGTCTAACTGACTTGTAGCACTTTCAAGGTAATAAATTTGTCATATTGAAGTATTAATGAGAAGCGAATATTTGACTTGCTGCCTTGAATAGAAAATAGTTCATTATCAGGTAGCATTGTTCCTACCAAATAATGAACCTTGCACTAAGAGAGTTTAGGGACAATGTGACTGAAATTTTAATTCTTTCATTGCTATATTTCCCATACCATACTCCTCTTTAAAATAAAATCTTATGACCACATTAATGAGCAGAGATGGTACCTTTCATTGGAGTTTAATTTTGCATTAACTTTCATTGTCATGGACTTTATAGTTTTCTTCATATTTTCAAATAATCAAATATGCTAGTGGCTATGAAAAGGAATTACTTAAACCTGATTATTTATTCAATATTTTCTTTCAATCAAGTCCTTTGTTTACTTTTTACACCTCTTAAACCATAATATCCACAAAATCATGAGGTTGATAAATGAGTTATAACATTTCTAACTATGTATCAAATTAAACACGTGACTATTAAAATAGAAAATATTGACCTGTATGCCACATATAAATATCACCTACACACTTGGAGTACCAACACACATGCCACATTTCTTTGAAACAATGCTTTAAAAATATTATTAAACAATGTGAGTTATTGAGAAAATAAAGGAGAAAGAAAGTAATTTACAAAATCAAAATTTCAAAACATTTTTTTGGACGCAACACTTGGGGGCCTACTTAATTTGTTACTCTGTTATTAATAAATCTACTACTACCACCCCACTCTACTTCACCAAACCTTTTTTCTGCTTTTTAAAAAAAGCTATGCCTATTCTTTCCTCTTAAGCCTTCCCTGATTCCCCCAATCAGTTCTGATCTTGTTTTAATCTGAAATTCTATAACAGTATGTATTCCTTTTAAAGTCCTTATCATATTCTGATATCAGCTGTAGTTGTGTTTGCACTGTACCTAGTCCTCTCATTAGACATTGTATCTGCTGAGGTGACTAACATAGTATTTTGAACACAATAGGTTTTCAATAAATATAA
Source organism: Tonatia bakeri (assembly GCA_004024845.1). Taxonomy (NCBI): domain Eukaryota; kingdom Metazoa; phylum Chordata; class Mammalia; order Chiroptera; family Phyllostomidae; genus Tonatia; species Tonatia bakeri. The sequence goes on from PVIA01005238.1 coordinate 27,521, forward strand.
GGTCTGTCCAGAAAATATCCATCCATGTAATATGAAAAATAGAGTCATTTAATAAAGAAGATACAAGATACAAGAAACATTGTACATAGGACAATGATGTCTCAGTCCCCTTCAAAGTAGGCACCTTGGGACCTCACAGTTTTCCAGTTGCCATCAGCTGTCATGTCATATTTCAACAGTCTGAAATCTCTTTCCTTTTAAGGGTCATTTTAGTTTTGGGAAAAGCCAGAAGTCACAGGGTACCAAATCTGGGCTGTAAGGAGGCTGACTCATCTGGGTGGTTTGATGTTCTGCCAAAAAAGTCTGCACAGGATGTAATGCATGAACAGGTACACTGTCCTGATGAAGCTGCCAATCACCAGTTGTCCACAGCTGTGGTCTTCTGAATCATCCAAATAGTTTCCACAGACAAATGTTCAAGCTTAATGCAAAATTGGATGCAGATTCGTTGCTCTACTTGCTCAGTCATATTGAATGCAATGGCCACATGGTACACATGCTCACTCAACGATGTCTACCACCCCCATTGACTAATACAGCCAAGTCATCATTGTTCACACATGCACATTCCAGCCCACTCTCCTGGGCTGCCAAGTTACATCGATGTTGCATAAACTTTTGTTATATTAACAATGTTTAGACTCTTTTCCAGACAGATCACACATTCTTTCTACTGAAAGAGTATGACACTATGACACAAACAAGGATAATTTACGAAGTCTAGATAACCTCACAAATTTTTGTCTATTGAGAATTTTGAATAGCAATTATATGAACACCAAGTTTCAGTGTCTAGACAGTGATAATGATGATGAAGGTATAGAAGTTTGGGGTGAACGTGTAGAGAGTCTGTTTGTCTTGTGTTGGATGCTGAGAATTTCATTTCAGCTTCTGTAATCGGTGGCAATTGGTGTTTTTCTTTGCAATGCTCTTTCCATAAGCCTGCCTACTGGGACAACATATCTTATTTGATGGATTAAGCAAGTTGCAATTAGGTTTTTTAACATGGGCCACATTTCTTGATCATGTATGTGCTGTGTTCATTATGCTCACACTCTCAACATCAGTACATCAATTTTAAAGAGCATCCAATGCTTTACAAGACATCATGGGAAGCCCTCTTTCTGAGCAATGCAGTTTTTCTCATTGTCCTTTATTACATGCAGCTCTTAAATGGAAAAATAGGATATAATATTTTCTGAAGATTGGCTCCTCTTAGTTCCCATCAACCCTATCTTTTAAACCTAAGGTCTAAAAGTAGAAAGAAATAACATATGTCTGGAATAATTAGGCATAGGTATAATGTATTTTTTTTTCAATTACCTTTTTTCTACTTCATTTTTTATTGTTTATTCCATTACACGTCCCAATTTTTTTTCCTTTTACCCCTCTCCACCCAGCCCATCCCTCTTTCCCATAATCAATCCCCTCTCCATTGTCCATGTTCATGAGTCATTCATACATATTCTTTGAATAATCTCTTCTCCTTGTTTCTACCATTTCCTCCTCCATCCTCCCCTCCTACAGCTATCAATCTGTTCCATGTTTCCACGTTTCCATCTCTGTTTTACTCATTAATTTATTTTGGTCCTTAGATTCCAGTTAAAAGTGAAGTCATATGGTATTTGTCTTTTGCTGTCCAGCTTATTTCACTTAGCATAATAGTCTCCAGTTCCATCCATCTTGTTGCAAAAGGCAGGATTTCTTTCTTTCTGTAGTGTAGGGTTCCATTGTGTAAATGTACCAGTTTTTAATCCACTCATCTACTAATGGGCACTTGTGCTGTTTCCAGCACTTGGCTATTGTAATAGGGCTGCTATGAATGCAGAGGTGCATAAGTTCTTTTGAATTAGTGTTTCAGAATTCTTATTCCCACCTGTGGAAGCACTATATCAAAAGGTAGTTCCATTTTTAGTTTTTTGAGGAAATTCTGTACTGCTTTCCACAGTGGATTCACCAGTCTGCATTCCCACCAACATTGTACTAGGGTTCCTTTTTCTCCACAAACTCGCCACAAACTCACCAGCACTTGTTTGTTGATTTATTGATAGTCATTCTAACAGGTGTGAGGTGATATCTCATTGCAGTTTTTTAAAGATTTTATTTATTTTTGGAGAAAGGGAGGGAAAAAGAGAGGGAAACATCAATGTGTGGTTGCCTCTCATACGCCCCTAACAGGAGGCCTGACGTGCAACCCAGGCACGTGGCCTGACCAGTAATTGAACCAGCAACCCTTAACTTCGCAGGCCAGTGCTCAAATCACTTAGACACACCAGCCAGGGTTCATTGGGGTTTTAATTTGCATCTCTCTAATGGCTAGTGATGTTGTGCATATTTTTATATATCTATGGGCCATCTGTATGTCCTCCTTGGGGAAGTGTCTATTCAGGTCCTTTGCCCATTTTTCAATTCAACTGTTTCTCTTCCTGGCATTGAGTCATATGTGTTCTTTACATATTTTGGAGATTAAACCCTTCTTCAATGTATCATTGGCAAATACATTCTCCCATACAGTCAATTCTCTTTTAATTTTGATGATGGTTTCTTTAGCCATGCAAAAACTTTTTAATTTGACATAGTCCCATTTATTTTTTCATTTGTTTGTTTGTTTGTTTGTTTGTTTTTAGAGAAAGAGGAAGGGAGGAAAAAGGACAGGGAGAGAAACCTCAGTGTGTGGTTGCTTCTTGCACACCCCATACTGGGGACCTGGCCTACAACCCAGGCATGCACCCTGACTGGGAATCAAACTGGTGACTCTTTGGTTCACAGCCCATACTCAATCCACTGAGCTACACCAGCCAGGGCTTAATGTAAGTATTTTTAAATACACACAGTCAGGAGAGCTATTTCATGCCCTTTTCCCTTCTAGGCAAAGGACTGGACAAGTAAAATATAGTCAGTATAATTTCAGGGGAATTTCAGGAGAAAAGGGGAAGGGTTTACAGGAAGAAATATAAAGGACACATGGACAAAAACTACGGGGGGGAGAGATGGGAGGGTGGTGGGGAGGGATGGGTGGGTGGTCTGGGATGGGAGTAAAAGACAGAAAACTGTACCTGAACAACAATTAAAATAAAATTTATAAAATAAAATATAGTAAGTATCATTCACTGTACAGACTTCAAACCCACTCTAGGAGACACACAATGCCAAGATGACTTTTATTCTACCCCAGTGAAATTAGAAGAGGAGGCAGAAGATGCTTCAAAATGGTTTGTAAGGAGTTTTATAGGCCTACAGGCAGGTCCCCCAAATTGTGGTTGCAACGAGTACATTGGAGGAGAGCTGGGTCCATGATAGCAGCCTAGCAGCTACCCACCCTCCCAGGGCAGGGGAGTCCCAGACCCCTACACCAGGAGATACCTGAACAGATGAAGTTGGTGGGGGGAAAAAAGGCAGCAAGTGACACACAGCAAGCAGAGTACCCAGGCTGGGGCAGCAGTCGCCAGCCAGGACATTTCCAGAGAATTTGGGGGGTCCTAGTGACAGCTGGAGCTGGGAGAGGAGGTGTGCCTCAACTGGCCCTGACTCAGATTAACTCTGGACTTGCCAGAGAGATGGAGTGTGTGGAAAGCCGGGCAGTGGCTCAGAGTGGCAGGGGCACCCAAAGAGACTTTTTTTACAAGGGGAACTTAGGCATACTGTGCAGAGACCTCACACATGCAGCAGCAAGTCCAACAAAGAGGGAGGAGTGGGAACACACAATTTGCTCCTGTTCAGTGCACCTCACAGACTGAACGATGGGGTGCAAAGTAAGGTGAGTTAACGGCACCAGCCAGGTGCAAATGTGCAGAGTGGAGAGTGCAGGCAGCACAGTTCTCTGAGAGTGTGGGCAGGAAACTGTTCCTCTGTGATTATTGTAGCCCAGACTGAGCCGCCATCCTTGTTGAACCACAGGAAAGGAAAAAAAAGGACCCTACCCCACACTGCCTGCAGGTACTGGGAAGATCTCCAAAAATGGCTGAGTAAGCTTTTTTTCTTTCCTCAAGAGTAAGACAGTAATATTTTACTTGCTTGTTTATTTTGTTGATTAGGTTCCACTTATAGGTGAGATCATATGGTATTTGTCTTTCACCACCTGGCTTACTTCACCTAGCATAATGCTCTCCAGTTCCATCCATGCTGTTGCAAAGGGTAGGAGCTCCTTCTTTCTTTCTGCTGCATAAAATTTAATTGTGTAAATGTACCATAGTTTTTTTATCCTTTCATTTACTGACGGGCACTTAGGTTGCTCCCAGCACTTGGTTATTGTAAATTGTGCTCCTATGTACATTGGGGCACATAGGTTCTTATGGATTGGTGTTTCAGGGTTCTTAGGATACAATCTCAGCAGTGGAATCACCGAGTCAAAAGGCAGTTCCATTTTTACTTTTCTGAGGAAATTCCATACTCTTTTCCACAGTGGCTGCACCAATCTGCATTCCCACCAATAATACACTAGTGTTAAGAACAATCTGACAGTAACCAGAGGGGCAGTGGGAGAGATTAATGGAAGAAGAGGAGAAGGGTTTTCAGGAACAACTATAAAGGACACATGGACAAAATCAAGAGAGGGTGGAATCAGGAGAGGAGGTGGGTGGGGATGCCTGGGGTGGGGGAGAGTGGTGGTGGGTAAGTGCAGACACTGTACTTGAACAACAATAAAATAAATTTTAAAAAAGAGTAAGACAGTAAGACCTGGAGCTGAGAGAAAACCAAAGACAGATCCAGAAAGAAGTCAGAAGGCAAATACCAATAGCTGAGACAAGTTTCACTTGGCTCTTCAGCAGACCTTGCATTTTTTTTATTTCTCTTTCTTCTTTTCATTTATTTAGGTTTTTTTTTCCATTATTAATATAGTTAATATTCCTTTGTATACTGGGCTCTAATTTAGGCAACATAAAAAATATTTTAAAATGTTTAATGACATGGGAAAATATTCATGTAATCCAAAAGGAGGTTTAAAAACTTGCACACAAAGCATAATATCAGTATTCTAAAAATATATACAAACATAAATAAGATTAATCATCATATTAACAAGTTATTTTATTATTATATTATCTGTTCCTTTGTAATTTTCCAAAGACTCTAAAATCATAAGCTACTTTGAAAATAAAGAAAAGTTGTTAGTAGACCATTTTTTATCATACATGTGCTTCTTTTTTTAGTTTTTTTCATTGTATTTATTTATTTATTTTCATTGTTGTTCAAGTGCAGTTGTCTCCATTTCCCCTCCACCACTACCCCCACCCCAGCTGTCCCCATCTTCCACCCTCGATCCTACCCACCTTTGGCTTTATCCATGTGTCCTTTATACACCTTCCTTGACAACCCTTCCCCCCTTCACCCCCATTATTCCCTCCAACCTCCACTCTTGTTACTGTCAGTTTGTTCTTAATTTCAATGTTTCTGGTTCTATTTTGCTTGCTTGTTGTTTTGTTGATTAGGTTCCACATATAGGTGAGATCATACAGTATTTCTCTTTCACTGCCAGACTTATTTCATTTAGCATAATGCTCTCCTGATTCATCCAAGCTGTGGCAAAGGGTAGGAGCTCCTTCTTTCTTTCTGTTGCATAATATTCCATCTTGTAAATGTACCATAGTTTTTTTATATAAATTTATAACATCCCTATTTCTTTTTTTATTTTAATTGTTGTTCAAGTAGTTTTTTGCCTTTTACCCCAATCCCAGTCCACCCACCCAGCCCTCCCCACCTCCCTCCCATCTCCACCCCCACTTGTTTTTTGTCTATGTGTCCTTATACTTGGACAAACCCTTCCCCTTTTCCCCTGAAATTCCCTCCCCTCTCCCCTCTGCTCACTGTCAGCCTGTTCTCTATTTCAGTGGCTTTGGTTATATTTTGCTTGTTTGTTTGTTTTGTTAACTAGGTTCCTGTTAAAGCTGATATAATATGGCATTTGTCTTTCACCACCTGGCTTACTTCACTTAGCATAATGCTTTCCAGTTGTTTTCCATTCATGCTGTTGCAAAGGGTAGGAGCTCCTTCTTTCTTTCTGCTGCATAGAATTCCATTGTGTAAATGTACCATAGTTTTTTGATCCACTCATCTACTGATGTGCACTTAGGTTGCTCCCAGCACTTGGCTATTGTAAATTGTGCTGCTATGAACATTAGGGTGCATAGGTTCTTTTGGATTGGTGTTTCAGGATCCTTAGGGTATAATCCCAACAATGGTATTGCTGAGTCAAAAGGCAGTTTCAGTGCCAATCAGTAAATGAGTGGACCAAAAAAACTGTGGTACATTTACACAGATGTGGTATATTTACACAATTTTCTATGCATTTGGAAGAAGAAAGGAACTCCTACCATTCAAGAGAACATATACAGAGCTGGAGAGTATTATCCTAAGTGAAATAAGCCAGGAAGTTAAACACAAATACCATTTGATCTCCCCTATAAGTGGAATGTAATCAACAAAACAAACAAATGAGCATAGTAGAACCAGAGACTTGGAAATAAAGAACAAACCCACAGCGACCAGAGGAGATGAGGGAGGGGGACAATGGGGGAAAGAGGAGTAAGGGGCAAGCCAAGGAACACGAATAGAGGACTCATGGACATGGACAGTGGGGGAGGGGGATCGACTGTAGGAGTTAGGGGGAATGATGGAGGGGAAAGCAATGGAAAAAAGACAGGACAACTGTAACTGAACAACAATAAAAATAAGAAAAATAAAGGTTATTAAAATTATCAGTTCTCCACAATTAATCTATAAACCTCACAATGCCCAAATACTTAAAGATGTAATTATACAGTTAATAAGTGTTTCCTACAAAAAAAGAGAAAAAGTTTAATGAGAGCTTGTATGGGGGGGTGCTCTGTACTTAATTATCTATAATATGATCTTTAGGGGATCTATATTTTTCATTTGTTCCATTTAAGTTGGTAATTTTAGTTACATGCAAATCATTCATTATGAAAAAATGAGACAATGGATATTTAACTTTCTCAGTAAAGGGAGATAATAAAGAGAGACAAGTAACACGTATAGTTCTTCAATTTTACTTTTAGGAAATTGTACAATAGTTTGATAGCATCATTTAAAAAATATCATGTTAGTCAAAATAGGTGAGTCAGAAAAGTTAAGAATCATGTGATTTCTCTCATATCTGGAATAAAAAACTGAAAGTAATGAACAAACAAGGAAAACAAACAAACAAAAATGCATAGACTCAGACGACAGTACTATAGTTACCAGAGGGAAAGGGGGTGAGGTGGTAGTAAAGGGTAAAGGGGGCCAAATATATGCTGACAGAAGATGATATGACTTTGGGTGGTGGGCACACAATGCAATATATAGATGACATACCATAGAATTGTACACTTGAAACCTATATAATCTTATTAAACAATGTTATCCCAATAAATTTATTTTTAAAAAGAAAAAATAACACTGAAGAGAAAAATATAAGTAAATGAGTAAAAAGAGTCCTAAGTGAAGTTAAATCTGTTTAGATCATATCTAAAGTGCTGTGTGTGGTCTTGGGTGCAACATTTTAAAAAAGACATCAACAACCGTGATATGGCTAGACAAGAATGACCACAATTGTGAGATGATCTAGAAACCCTGTCAAATGAAAAACAAGTGAAAGTACTAGGGAAATTTAACCCAAACAAGGAAAATGTTGTATGTATGTGCAAATAGTCTTCAAATATATGAAAGGACTGGTAAGCAGTTGGTGGATAGATTTCTAATGTGTTCGTCAGGAAAGCTACTAATGGGTTTAAGTTGCAGAATAGTCAGTTTTGTCATCACTGTGGAGAACTTTCTAACAGGAGAGCTATTGAGAAGTGGAGTCTGTGCCCTAGACAATAAAAAGCTGTCCTTAGAAGTGAGAAAACAGACAGGACAATACCACATCCAAGGTCTTTCTCAACCCTAAGGTTCTGAGTCTAAATTGTTTAACAAAGGTCTGCTTAAAACCAAGTGGGAAGCCTCCTTAGCTTAAAAAAGTTTTCCTGAACCAAACAGGTACCTATTTACTCAATAAACAGAAACACAGAAGAGATATTTTTAGGGGGAAAATCAATAATTTTAAAGATAAAGCCCATCAATATTACTTGTGCCAAGTGCCTAGAGTAAATTAAGTTTACAACTTCAGCAGACTGTCATGTGAAAGTGTGGCAGTGACTAACAAATTGAATTACCATAGCACTACATCATTCACAAAAGTATTATTGATAGTGACAGAGGGATATTGAATTTAAATTATTCATTTTTATTGATTGAATAGCACGTCTGAACTAGGAAACAAGAAGAAAAGAGCTGAGATGTTAGATTTAGATTTTAACTCCAATCAAAAATGATCCCCCCCCAAAAATATGTGTATATGGAATTTAGCCCTGTAAAAAGTATCAACTAACTAAAGTTAACTTGACATCTGTGAATGTCTATTTTCTCCATCCATGCCCACCTAGGAAGAGACTCAGATACCTAGAGCCCTATCCACGCTTCAATGCCTCTCCTCCTACCTCACCCTCATTCCCAGGCTCCCTGGCACATTTTTTATTTCAAACCATATATTGAATAATTTTCCAGTGCTAGACACTATTCTGGGGTTCAGGGATACACAACAGTGTATGACTTTTCCCTCAAACAAGATACAATCTAATGGAGAGAAATAGACACACAAAACAAATTGGCATAAAGTATTGTACATTTTTCTCCACGATTAAAAATTCCCTGACCTGAGCTCTGTCATCCTCATATCTAAGAAGATTCCTAGCATTTAGAGAATTGCAGAATACATCTGATAATTCTATATAAGCTATGAACTGTCTCCCTAGGGGAAAATCACAGACAACACAAACATATGCACATACAAAAATATTTCATTAAATTTAAGAAAGTTCATAGATCCCCTGAACCTAAATAAAAAGCTCTAGAATTTAAAGCCCTGTTCATGATAATTAAATAATTACTCTTTGCCTAACTCCAGGGCACTTCAATTGTCATGGGGAACTTCTGGCATCTAAATGCATTAAGGCAAGAGAATTTTGTGATGATGGGAATTTTAGGATTATTGAAAGGCCAGGAAGAGTAAAGAAATCATTATCTTCCCCCATCAAATTACCAAACACAGGTGACCTAAATAAAGAGGTGTACTATATCCAGGCCTCATTAACTGTTATGAGCTGAATGTTTGTGTTGCCCTAAAATGATATGTTGCAACTCTATGTGGCTATTTTTGGAGATAGGACTTTTAAGGAAGTAACTATATGGGTTACAAAGGTGGGGCCTTAATCAGATAGGATTTGTGTCCTGTAAGAGGAGACATGAGAGAGCTTGAGCTTTCTCTCTCCCCACCCTCTCCCCAAACACACACAAAGAGGCCCTGTGAGCACACAGCAAGAAGACTAACACTACAAGGCAAAAGAAGATACCTCAGAATGAAACCTACCATACTGATGACACCTTGACCTCAGATTCTCAGCCTCCAGAACTGTGAAAAATAAATGTTGTTTAAGTCACCTAGTCTGTGGTAGACTGAAAGACTAATACATTCAACAAAAATTCTTCCATCCAAGTTCTTTGTAGCACTTTCAGGCATCTGTCACCTGCAAACCACCTCTGTCACATTTTTTAATTAAACAAAGACAGGAAAATTATTTCATCCATCTCAAAAAAATCCCCACAATATATATCCATGAATCTTATAGTTGCAGAAATGTCTGTCTTAATTGATTTGGGGTCTTTTTAAATTAAAACATGCATGGGTGTTGGTAGAGCTTGAAAATTAAGCAGGTACTTTTGGACCTTAGGCAAGTAGCCCCAAATAAACAGCTCACCTGGCTAGGTACTCCCATTACCCTTTTTTAGCTTAAAGCATTGCCCCTCAATGTGTGGTTCATCAAACAGGAGTATCAACAAAACCTGTATATTTGTAAATAACACAGAATCCCAGGCCCATGCAAGTCTACTAAATCAGTTTGAATTTTAGCAAGATACTCAAGCGATTCATGAAAGCATTAATTTTGAGAAGCACTGTCTTAACTAAAAACTTAGTCCACATTGTAACAGCACTGAGTAGATTCCCAGGCCTAAAGGACTTGGACTGTTAGGTAAATGGGTTTAAGGATTAAGGTGCTGCCACTAGGATAATATTGTAATATAATAGGATGCCTGGAACTTAAGAAACTGCAATGAATATTTTGTTCATTAACCCATTTAAATAATATTTGAGCATCAACTATGTGTGGAGCACTATACAAGGAATTGTGGATACATCATTGAGAAAGCCCTCATGGGCCTTAGAGTCTAGTGCAGTGTTTATCAAATAGGTGTCACCTTACCACCTATATCAAAATTATAGGGGGTGGGTGTATGTTTTATTTTAAAAAAGCAAATATCTGAGACCCACCCCAGAACATCTGAATCAGAATGTGAACAGATATGTCCCCAGGAGTCAGCATTTTAACAAGTACCTCAAAAGATTCGCCTGCACACTGAAGTCTCAGAACCATTGACTTAGTGGATTTTTATTGAGTCCTATGTTCTAGGCATTGTTTAGGCATTAGATATATAGCAGTGAATGTAATTCCCTGCTCTAATGGAGTGTACATTCTAGATGATGAAGGTAAATAACAAATAAACATGTCAACTAATGATGAGTTCTATGAAGAAAACTAAATCCAGAACTAGGTAGTGATGGGGATAGTATTTCATATATGGTCATCCAGAAACTCCTCTCTATAAATGTGACATGTTAGTCAAGACCTTAATGAAGTGATGGAATAAGCCATGCAGACATCTAGCAAAGATTTTTCTAGGCAGAAGGAAAAATATTGGCAGACTATGTGGAGGGTATGTGCCTGACATGTTCAAAAATAGGAAAGATGCCAGTGAGTGGGTCAGTGGAAAATGACTGGAGAAGAGTCAGAGAGGTAATAAAGCTGTAGGAGTATGACCAAGTCTTATTGGGCTCTATAGGCCATTCTAAAAAACATGGGCTTTTACACTGTGAGAAATAGGGGGCCACTGGAGAATTTTAAACAAAAAAGCAAAGTGATATGATTTATGTTTTTATATAGTTTATTCTGCCTGCTGTTTAGAGAACAGACTGTAGGTAGTGTATTAGGGTAAAGTTAGACTGCTATAACAAAGACAGTCAAGGTTATAGTAACTTAAATAACAAAGAAGTTGGTTTTCCTCCTACTTAGCCTTAATATGAGCAGTTCAGATTCATCAAGTAAGTCACTTGTTCATGGTAATTCATCGACCCAGACCCTTTCCAAGTTGTTGCTCCATTATCACCTAGGACCTTGTCATGTGTGCAAGGCCAGAGCCAGATTGTCATGATATCCAGCTTCCAGCATATAGAAAAAGATGATGACAGTATAGAGGAAGTATGTCCAAATGTCACAAACCCCTAACTCAGAAATGGCACATAATCACTTCTAACATTCTATTGATGAAAACTTACATGGGGAATAAAAAGCAATGTTGGAATACATAGTCCAGGAAGACAGTTGCACATTCAATTGTATTTCTTTGTCTATATAAGAAGAGTCATTTAGTAAATTAAATACAGTTCTGGGGGGAATCTGTAATTGAAGTACATTTGATTGAAAAAAATTAATTGTATTAGATTAACATGCAGATTTATACAACAATCAAAAGCAGAAAAACACAAAAATGTACCCTTTTCTTGGTCATAAGAAAACTAAGTATTTTTGGAAGCTAAGGCCATTAACTTTACAGCACCAAAACCCTAAACAAAAACTTCTTATTTTTAAGAAAAATGTATGTTTGTTTTCATTTTCTGTTCTTGGCATAAATTTTAATTCTTTCCAGTGGAACCAAAACCTCCTGAACCCCTTTCAGTGTCATCCAAACCTTGAACTTCCTCTATTTCTGAATAATAAATCCATTCACAAATGAGCTGTGCAACTCAGTTACCTTTTTTAACTTCAAACATTCTTTGCCAAAATTAAACAGTATAACACCAATATTTCCTCTGTAATCTTCATCTATGACACCCCTGTACATCTATGAAGCATCTTGCAGCCAAGCCAGAATATGGAGCTACTCTTCCATAGCACCCAGCACATAGAGTGATCTGGATGTTGGAGTATTTATTTATTTATTTTATTTTATTTTATTTTAATTTTTATTTTAATTGTTCAAGTACAGTTTTCTGCCCTTTACGCCAATCCCAGCCCAAAACCCCAGCCCTCCCCTCCGCCCTCCTGTCTCCACCCACCCTTGTTATTGTCCATGTGTCTTTTATATTTGCTCCTGTAAACCCTCCTCCCTTCCCCTAAAATTCCCTCTCCTCTCCCCTCTGGTCACTGTCAGCCTGTTCTCCATTTCAGTGACTTTGGTTATATTTTGTTTGTTTGTTTCTGTTGTTGATTAGATTGCTGTTAAAGGTGAGATCATATGGTATTTGTCTTTCACCACCTGGCTTACTTCACTTAGCATAATGCTTTCCAGTTGTTTTCCATCCATGCTGTTGCAAAGGGTAGAGCTCCTTCATTCTTTCTGCTGCATAGAATTCCATTGTGTGAATGTACAATAGTTTTTCAATCCATTCATTTACTGATGAGCACCTAGGTTGCTTCCAGCACTTGGCTATTGTAAACTGTGCTGCTATGAACATTGGGGTGCATAGATTCAGAAACATCAATCATATGGATTGGTGTTTCAGGTTTCTTAGGATATAATCCTAGCAGTGGAATTGGGATCTCATCAAAATAAAAAGCTTCTGCATGGCTAAAGTAAACAGTATTAAAATAAAAAGAGAACCAACCATATGGGAAAACATATTTGCCAATGATACCACAGACAAGGGTTTAATCTCCAAAATAAATAAAGAACTCACATGACTCCACTTTAAGAAGACAAGCAACCCAATTAAAAAATGAGCAAAGGACTTGAACAGACACTTCTCCAAGGAGGACATACAGAGGATCCAGAGACGCATGAAAAGATGTTCAATATCGCCAGCTATCAGAGAGATGCAAATTAAAACCACAATGAGATACCACTTCACACTGGTCAGAATGGCTATCACAAACAAAGGAACAAACAAGTGTTGGAGAGGTTGTGGAGAAAAGGGGAACCCTAGTGCACTGTTGGTGGGACTGCAGACTGGTACAACCACTGTGGCAAACAGTATGGAATTTTCTCAGAAAACTGTTGGTTTTCACAAGGGCTTTCTCCATAGGTGGCACTGTATAATCATAGGCATTATACAGTCATAGCCAGCGGCCTGCGTAGACCACTGAGTCAGGGCAGTGGCGTGCTCTGTGAGCTGGACGAAGGGAAGCTATGAGTCACCCTCCTTTGCAGTCAAGGACTGCTTGCTGGGGGAGATGGTCTATCTCTTCAGAGCATGACATGGCAGAGAAGAACACAGGCAAAGGTTGCAACAGAGGAACAGATTTCCCCAAAAACTGTATTTAATTTACTAAATGTTACACCTTCAACTTATTTTTCAGTTTACTTTATAAATGACAAGCAAAGCTTTTCATTCAATAGACTTGAATTCTTTCACAGATACAGATTCTTACATTAAGTGAACTAAAAGATAATAAAAAGTTAAAGTCAAAAAAAAGAATCAAGTGAGTTTTGATTGACAGCTAGTGGTGTCTGCCATAGATGGCATAGCAAAAATAGGTAGATGCTACAATCATTCAATGAAAGAGGGTGGCCCAGACTAAGGTGGTGGCAGTGATGATGAGGAGTAGTTGCCTTATGAATATACTGTATTTTGGAGGATTGGCTCATAGTCCAAATGTAGTTTTGAAACATAAGGATGATTCCAAGAGTTTCTATCTGAATGCCTTGAAAAAATGAGTTGAATTAATGATTAGATCAAAAATATTCCACCTAGGCCAGACATTTATCTCTTATCCTCACCTTCTTAAACCCAATACTACATCTGAATGTGAATAAGACTCAACTCCTTCCTTGAAAGACGGATTTAAAATTCCAGTTCTACTACTTTCTACATGTGTGATCCTTTTACTGAATTTATTAGGATAACATTGAATAATATAATTATATAGTTTCAGGTATACAACTTTACAATACTTCCTCTGTATATTGTACTGTGAGATTATCATCCTAAATCCCTTCCATCACCATTTATTCCCCCTTTATCCTCTTCTACCTCCCCCACATTCCCTCTAGTAATCACTGTACTATTGTGTGTATCTATGAGGTGTATTTTTTTCTTTTGCTTAATCCCTTTGCCTTTTTCATCCAGCCTTCAAATCTTCCTCCTCCAACAGTTGTCAGTCTGTTTTCTGTCTATATGAGTCTGTATTTTGTTTGTTTATTTTGTTCACTACATTCCAGCTTCCATATGTGAGTGAAATCATATGGTCCTGTCTTTCTCTGACTGCATTATTTCACTTAGCATAATACTTTCCAGGTCCATCCATGCTGTCAAAAAAGTAACATTTCCTTCTTTTTATGGCTGAGTAGTATTCCATTTTGTAAATGTACCATGGCTTTCTTATTCACTCATCTATTGATGGGCACTTGGGCTGCTTCCAAACCTTGGCTATTGTAAATAATGCTGCAATGAACATAGAAGTGCATATACACTTTTGAATTAGGCTTTTATGTTTCTTGTATATAGTCCAAGAAGTGGAATTACTGTATCATAAGGCAGTTCCAACTTTAATTTCTTGAGAAAACTTCATACTGCTTTCCACAGTGGCTGCACCAGTATGTATTCTCACCAACAGTGCAAAAGGGTTCCCCTTTCTCCACATCCTTGCCAGCACTTGTTGTTTATTGCTTTATTCATAATAGTTATTCTGACAGTTGTGAGATCATATCTCATTGTGGATTTTATTTGCATCTCTCTAATAATTAGTGATGTTGAGCATTTTTTCATATGTCTATTGGCCATCTGTATGTGCTCTTTGGAGAAGTGTTTATTTAGGTCTTCTGCCCATTTCTTTTTTAATTTTCATCTTATTTTTGTATTGTGTTCTATTAGAGTTGTCCCAGTTTTTCCCCCATTTCTCTCCCCTGCCCCACCAATCCCCCTTCGCACAGTCAATCCTACTCTGTTGTCCATGCCCACAGGTCTTTTATACTTGTTCCTTGACTAGACCTTTCCCCTTATTTCCCCCATTACCCCCCTCCCCATTCCTTTGCCCTTTTTTAATTGGGTTGTTTGTGTTTTTGGTGTTGAATTTTATAAGTTCCTTATAAACTTTGGACATTAAGCCCTTGTGTGATGTATCAGCAAATATGTTCTTCCATTCAGTGGGTATTTTCATTTAGTTGATGGTTTCTTTTGCTGTGCAAAAACTTTTTAGTTCAATGTAGTCCCACTTGTTTACTTTTTCTTTTGTTTCCCTTGCCCAAGGTGATATATCAGAAAAATATGGCTACAAGAAATACACAAGATATAACTGTCTATGTTTTCTTCTAGAATTGTCATAGTTTCAAGTCTAACATTTAAGTCCTTAATCCATTTTGAGTTCATTTTTGTGTATGTTGTAAGAAAGTGGTCTAGTTTCATTATTTTTACATGCATTGTCCAATTTTCCTAACAGTTATTGAATAGACTATTTTCATTCTTTTGTATATTTTATCTCCTTTGTCAAATACCAATTGACTATAATGGTGTAGGTTTATTTCTGGGCTCCCTATTCTGTTCCATTGATCTATTTCTGCTTTTATGCCAGCACGATGCTGTGTTGATTACTATGGCCTTGTGGTATAGTTTGATATCACACAGCATAATGCCTCCAATTTTGTTTTTCTTTCTCAAGGTTGCTGTGGCTATTTGGGGGTCTTTTATGGTTCCATATAAATTTTTGAAATATTTTTCTACTTCTGTGAAATATGCCATTGATGTCTTGATAGGAATAGCATTGAATCTATAAATTGCCTTGGATAGCATAAACATTGTTTAAAGATATTTATTTATTTGTTTGTTTATTTATTTATTTATTTTTACAGAGAGGGGAAGGGAGAGAGAGGATGAGAAACATCCAAGTGTGGTTGCCTCTCACGTGCCTCCTACTGAGGACCTGGCCCACAACCCAGGCATGTGCCCTAGACTACGAATTGAATGAGCGACCTTTTGGTTCAAAGGCCAGTGCTCAATCCACTGAGCCACACCAGCCAGGGTGTAGTATGGACAATTTAATTATGTGAATTCTTCTTACCCATGAACACAGTATATACTTCCGCTTATATGCATCTTCCTCAATTTCTTTCTTCAGTGTCATAATTTTCTGAGTACAGGTCTTTTACAACCTTGGTTAGGTTTATTCCTAAGTATTTGATTTTTTGAAGCAATTGTAAATGGGGTTGTTTTTTAGTTCCCTTTTCTGATGGTTTCTTATTGATGTATAGAAATGCAACTGATTTCTGGATATTAACTTTGTATTGTGCTACTTTACTGAATTTATTTATCATTTCTAGTAGTGTGGGGTTTTTTTGTTTTGTTTTGTTTTGTTTTTGGTGGAATCCTTAGGGTTCTCTTTATACAGTATCATGACAGTTTTATTTCTTCATTTCCAGCTTGAATATAATTTTTTCTTTTTCCCTTTTTTTTTTTGTCTGATTGCTGTGGCTAGGACTTGTAGTACTATGTTGAATAAAAGTGGTAAAAGCAAACATCCTTATTTTATTCCTGATTTTAAGAGAAACACTTTTAGCTTTTTGTCCATTGAGAATGAGGTTGGCTGTGGGTTTCTCATATATGGTCTTTACTATATTGAGATATGTTCCCTCAATCCCCACTTTGCTGAGAGTTTTATCATAACTGGGTACCAGATTTATCCAATTTTTTCTGCATTTGTTGATATGATCATGTGATTTTTATCATTCAATTTGTTTTTGTGGTGTATCACATTTATTGATTTGTGGATATTGTATCAACCTTGCATCCCCAGAATAAATCCCAATTGATCATAATGTATGACATTTTTAATATATCAATGGATTGGGTTTGCTAATATTTTGTAGAGGATTTTACATCTATATTCTTTGGGGACATTGGCCTATAATTTTCTTTCTTTGTATTCTCTGTATCTGGTTTTGGAATTAGAATAATACTTGCCTCACAAAATGAGTTTAGGGACCTTCCCTTTTCTTGAATTTTTTGAAATACTTTGAGAAGAAGAGGTGTTAGTTCTTCTTGGGATGTTTGGTAAAATTCACCTGCAAAGCCATCCAGTCAGGGATTTTGTTTGTTGGGAGTTTTTTATTACTGCTTCAGTTTCACTAGGTATAATCTGTCTTCAGATTCTCTGATTCTTACTGATTTAGTTTTAGAAGACGGTATATTTCTAGGAATTTATCCATTTTTTCCCAGGTTGTCCAGTTTGTTGGCATATAGTTGTTCATAATATTTTCTTACAATCCTTCGTGTTTCTTTGGTGTTAGTTGTTATTTTTTCTCTTTCATTGCTTATTTTACTTATTTGGGTCTTCTCTGTTTTTTCTTGATGAATCTGGTTTAAAGTTTGTCAATCTTTCCAAAGAACAAGCTCTTGGTTGTATTGATCTTTTCTATTGCATTTTAGATTTTATTTTGTTTCTTTCTCTTCGGATCTTTATTACTTCCCTCTTTCTACTCACTTTGGGTTTTGTTTGTTTTTTTTTTCAGTCCCTTTAAATGTAAATTTAGATTGTTTATTTGCAATTTTTTCTGGAGGTAGTCCTGTAAGGCTATGAACTTCCATCTTCAAACTGCTTTTGCTGCCTCCAATAGTTTTGGGATTGTTATGTTCTCATTTTAATTTGATTCAAGATATTTTTTCATTTCTTTCTTGATCTCATTGATAACCCATTTGTTTAGTAACATGTTATTTAGCCTCCATGTCCTTATGTGTTTTTTTCTTCTTTATTTTATTGATTATGCTATTACAGTTGGCCCATTTTCCCCTTCACTTCCCTCCACCCTGCCCATCCCCTTCCACCCACATTCCCCCCTTTAGTTCATGTCCATGTGTCATAAGTTCTTTAGTGTCTACATGTCCAATACTATTCTTACCCTACCCCTGTCTATTTTCTACCTGTCTATGCTACTTATTCTCTATATCTTTTCCCTGTCCCTCCTCCTCCTACTTCCCTGTTGCTAACCCTCCATTTGATGACTTTTTTTTACTGTTCATATTTTTAATCTTCTTTTTCTTAGGTAAGTCCCTTTAACATTTTATATAATAAGGGCTTGGTGATGATGAACTCCTTTGACTTGGCCTTGTCTGAGAAGCACTTTATCTGCCCTTCCATTCTAAATGAAAGCTTTACTCGATAGAGCAATCTGGGATGTAGGTCCTTGCCTTTCAGGACTTGGAATACTTCTTTCCAGCCCCTTCTTGCCTGAAAGGTCTCTTTTGAGAAATCAGCTGACATTCTGATGGGAACTCCTTTGTAGGTTACTGTCTCCTTGTCTCTTGCTGCTTCTAGGATTCTCTCCTTCATTTTTACCTTGGCTAATGTAATTATGATGTGCCTTGGCATGTTCCTCCTTGGGTCCAACCTCTTTGGGACTCTCTGAGCTTCCTGGTCTTCCTGAAAGTATATTTCCCTTGCCAGATTGGGGAAGTTTTCCTTTAATATCTGTTTAAATAAGTTCTCAATTTGTTGCTCTTCCTCTTCCCCTTCTGGTACCCCTATAATTTGGATGTTGGAACGTTTAAAGGTGTCCTGGAGGTCCCTAAACCTCTCCTCATTTTTTTGAATTCTTGTTTCTTCATTCTTTTCTGTTTGGTTGTTCCTTTCTTCCTTCTGGTCCACTCCATTGATTTGAGTCCCAGTTTTCTTCCCCTCACTATTGGTTCCCTGTGCATTTTCCTTCATTTCTCTTATCATAGCCTGCATTTGTTCATCTAATTTAAGTCCAAAGTCAACCAATTCTGTGAGCTTCCTGATCACCAATGCTTTGAACTGTGCATCTGATAGTTCGGCTATCTCTTGGTCACTTAAAAAAATTGGTTCTGGGGCTTTCAAATCTGTTTGAGCCATCTTTTTTATTTTCCTTTGGTTTGGTTGCGGCTGTTACATAAGGGCGGAGGAGCCTTAGGTGTTCACCGGGGCAGGCACCCCATTTGCTGGGTTGTGACGTCGAATGTGGGGGTGGGGTCTGAGAGGGAACAATGATGCCTGCTCTGCTCTCTCTAGGACTTCCGTCTCCTCCATGGCCTCCCACAAGCAAATTATGCCCTTCCAGTGCTGGCTCCCGGGCGGGTGGGCTTGTGCACTTTCTCGGACTCTGTGGGTTTCCCCGGGAAGTTTCCTGTGAGGCTGAGAGTCTCCCGGCCTCAGCTCCCAGACGGGGCTCTTAAGCTTTGAAATGCAGCAGCGCTGCCCGTTTTCGCTTAGTTTGCTCGTGAATGTGTGGCTGCAGACAGCCAGCTGCCTTGAGTCACTCACTGGGTCTGCCAGTCGCCTCCCAAGCCCAGGGTCTGCCACTGGTCCGTCCACTGGCGTCTGTGCCCTGCACTCCCACGCCTACCAGCCAGCATTTCTTCCCGCCGGGACCCCTCGATCCCTCTCCACAGGCCTCCGACTCCGCTGCTCCTTACCGGTCTGGATGTACTGGAGTCTGACTTCCATTCAGTTCATTTCCCTATGTTCTGGTTGTTTTCTTGTTTCTCAGTTTTTGTTGTCCTTAGTTTTGGTTGAGCAAGGAGGCACAATGCGACTGCCTATGCCTCCATCTTGGCCGGAACTCCATGTTTTTCACTATTTTTCTTGTGAGTTCTTTCTAGTTTTATACCACTGTGCTTGGAGAAGATGCTTGAAATGATTTCAGTCCTCTTAAATTTAATGAAGCTGGTTTTATTGCCTAATATGTGCTCTATCCTGGAAAAAGTTCAATGTGTACTTGAAAAAAATGTATATCCCACTGTTTTAGGGTGTAATGTTCTGAAAATATCAATCAAATTCATTTGGTCTACTAAGTCATTTAAATTCAAAGTTTTCTTGTATATTTATTTTTGTCTGGAAGATCTATCCATTGAAGTCAATGGGGTGTTAAAAGTCCCTACTATAACTGTATTACTGTCAACTTTTCCTTTTATGTCCATCAAGATTTGTTTTATATATTTAGGTGCTTCTACTTTTGGTTCATAAATGTTTACAAGGATTACATTCTTTGTTGGATTGTCCCTTTATCATTATGTAGTGTCCTTCTTTATCTCTTAATATAGGCTTTGTTTTATAGTTTATTTTGTCAGGTGTAAGTATTGTTACCCCTCCCTTTTTTCATTTGCATTTGCATGAAATATTTTCCATTCCTTTACTTTTAGTCTGTGTGTATTATTTTAGGTGGATCTCTTATAGACATTGTACACATGGGTCTTGCTTTCTTATCCATTCAGTCTTCCTATGTCTTTTAATGGGAGTATTTAAGCCATTTACATTTAAAGTGATTATCGATAGGTATGTATGTATTGCTATTTATTCTTTTAACTATATTCCTCCATTTTTTCTTCTTCTAATTCTTAAAGCACGTCCTTTAACATTTGTTGTAATAATGGTTTTGTGGTAATAAACTTCATTAGCTTTTTCTTCTCTGGGAAACTCTTTGTTTCTCCTTTAATTTGAAATGTTAGCCATACTGGGTAAAGTCATCTTTCATAGGTTCTTACTTTTCATCACTTTAATATTTCATGCCAATTCCTTCTGGCTTGAAATATTTCTGTTGAGAAATTGGCTAACATCTTATGGAATCTCCCTTGTAGGTATCTGTTTTTGTCATGCATCCTTTAATATTCTCTCGTCATCTGTAACCACTGCCATTTTAATTATGATGTGTCTTGGTGTGGGTCTCTTTGAGTTCATCTTGTTTGGAACTCTTTGCACTTCCCAGACATGTGTGTCTTTTTCATTTACCATGTTAGGGAATTTTTCAGCCATTGTTTCTTCAAATAGGTTATTGGTCCCTTCCTCTCTCTCTTCTCCTCCCCTATGATACAGATGTTGTTACACTTCACATGGTCCCAAATGTTCCATAAACAATCCTCATTTTTTTGTCTTTTTTCTACTCTGTTTGGATGTTTTGTTTTGTTTTGTTTTGTTTTTCTATCTTGTTTTCTAAATTGCTGATTTGGTCCACTGCTGCCAAGGTGGTTTTGATGTCAGATATTGTATTCTTCATTTCCAACTGGTTCTTTTTCATGGTGTCTATGTCATTTTTCATGCTATTATAGTTCTTACTAATTTCCTTGAGCATTGTTATAACCATTGCCTTGAACTCTATATCTAATAAATTGTCTCCATTTCATTGCTCTTTTTCTAGAGAATTCTTCTGTTCCTTCATTTGGGACCTAGTTCTTTGTCTTTTCATTTTGACTGGCTCTTTGTGTTTGTTTCAATGTATTAGATATATCTTCTATGACTTCCAGTCTTCATGTGGTGGTCTTATATAGTAATAGTCCTGTGGAACCCAGTGGCAAAGTCTCCTTAATCACCTGAGCTGCGTGGTCTAGGAACGTCATTTGTGTGGGTTAGGTTACCCTCTTATTATAATTGAGTCTTGATTGCTATTGGCCCATTCATACATGGGATTGACCCTCAGACTGGCTGACTGTGAGGCTCAACCCTAACCACAGTATGCAAACTGCTATGCAGGTGCTGACCTCACAAAGTAGAATTCGCCTTATCAGGTTTTGTGTCCTGCTGAGGTCTCCCTTTGGATATGCTTATTGTGAAGCTTATTGGGTTCTGCTATAATGCTGTCTGTAGCTGACCACTAGGTGTATTGGTTCTGGGCCTCTTGGAAGGCATTCTGGTACAGAGTAATGTCAGAGAGCATGCCACACCCTTGATAACCTGTGTGGAGTTACAAGCAATCTACAGTTTGTGGCTGCCTCTGCTGAATTTGGTTATACACGAGAATTTCCATGCTGTGCACCAAGGCCAAGTTTTACCAGCTCTGGGCTGGGTGCAGGTGTTGGGAACCGCCCTGCCTAGTTTCAGAAACTGTGACTTCTTGTGGCTAAGGCTGAGTAAAAAGACTGTGGGACCATAAGTCATTAAGGAAACAAAGCTTATATTCCTTGTAGAGGCACCACCTCTGCCCCCTTTCATGTCACCCTGCTTGGCCCCAGGCGGGTGACTGGTTATCCAATGATGGGTAAGATTCCTCAAAGGAGGGACAACCTAAGAAAGGCATGGTCATGAAAGGGCCCTCAGGGAAGGACTTGGGGGGCTGTAGAAAAAGGGGTGATGGACCCTCGCCTCTCGGCTTTGACATACCCTGATTCCTTGTTCTGTCTGCCAGAAGTCTCCTAATCTCTTGGCTGCCTTACTTCCCCTGCATGACTTAAGCCTGAAAAAATGCCTTAAGCCTGAAACAATGCTGGAGGTAGGTGTAGCCCTGTTCTGGAAAGGGTGGGTTTCCTGGGGTGATCAGGCATAAGAAAGAATGCATAAAATCCTATGAAATCTACTTTGCTAATACCCTCAATTTAAATGATAAGGGTCCAAGCAAGAAGTGAGTTTGTTCCCCAAAGTTTTATGGCCCTTTAACTATCTGACCCTGACTCAGAATAAGCCCTCAAAGTTCTTTGAATGTTATCTATTGTTTAATCATTTCTGCCTGACAATGATTGATGAGCTTTTTTTAACTGTTGTTCAAGTACAATTTTCTGTCTTTTATTCCCATCCCAGCCCACCCCCAGCCCTCCCCACTTCCCTCCCATTTCCACTTCCCCCTAGTTTTTGTCCATGAGTCTTTTATACTTGTTCCTGTAAACCCTTCCCCTTGATTGATGAGCTTTATGTGTACACCCTGTATTCCTGTGCAAACTGAACCCAATAAAAGCCTGTCAAGGCAAGGGTTGGGGCACTCTCCTCTTGAGAGAGTGACCAAGGCACTCTCCCCTTGAGAGAGTGGCCACACCATCCCTTTTTCTCCACAGGACTCAGTAGTCCATGTGAACTTGTCTCATCTCATCCATAATGCCACGGATGCTACGGGCCAGTGTCCACATCAGGTAGGTCAGGAAAAAGTCCCAAGGCACCCCAAGATCTGCCTCCAACTGCCTCTGACTGCAGGCTGTGCGTCAAGCTCAGTCCTTGAAAAAGCCTCCGGTAGAGACAGAAGGATGGGGCTAGTAGATGGCCCATGAGGGGGAGGTGTCATTTAAGCTTCAAGGAAGGTGATAGGTATGATCCCTACCCCAGAGCCACACACCTCAGTCTATCTTAGACCATGGCAGGGCAAAGTCACTAGGAGTCAAGCAGGTGGAGCCTCCAGAGACCAGAGTTTGGATCTACCAAGAGCCAAGAGGGTGGTTTTATCAGATCTCCCATTAGAAGGAAGCACCAGTCAGGCTTACAGGAAATTATGGGGAATGGCCCCCCACACCAATGCCAGTAAACTCAGTCACTGACACTGTCTGAATCTGCTAAGACTTCTACACCTTAGCCAAAGCAGTTGACTCCTCAGCAGGGCCTAAGTGCCTTAGGGTGGGTGAGAGGGAGTCAAGAGGGTGGGGCTATTGCTTTCCCCAAGGCCTATGCCACACAGAGTGGTATGCTCCACTCAAGATAGATGGCATCTGTGGTGTGGAAGAATGACTTAGCACAGGGATCATGGCTTCTGTCCACCCCCTACCCAGCTCCCTCCTCAGAGCCACAGACCCCAAATTCTCTTTGGGCAACTCTGCTCCTCCCTCCCACCACCACAACCCAGGGTGAGTGGCTGTGAATGAAATTTTGTTTGTTGGCCCTTTAAGAGAGTGCCTATGTCTCCAGTAAACTCTGTCTTTCCCTCGTGGACAGAATCCCAGCTGCTTTTCACAGCTGGACGTTACGTGGGTGCCTCTTCCTGGCTCTGGTGCTCTATGCTGAGGAGTTCAGCTTGGGGTTTAGGCCCCATGATTCTCAGGGAGAATACCCCCCACAGCTGAGATATTTCTCCAGAACCTCAGCCACTGCCCATGGAAGTGGAGCCAGACCTTTTTGCGTCTTCACCCTTCCTACAAAGGTTGATGTGGCTTCTTCCATAAATCCTTAGTTATAAGACTCCTCTTCAGCTAATTTCCAGTTGGTTACTCAGGATGATTTTTCTTTAATTTAGTTGTATGTGGAGGGACCCCAAAAAACCCCACAAAATTATCTTCTGGCAGAGGGGGGACCTATAGTACAGGCTTCCCCTGCTGGATGAGTGTTCTAACAATCCATCTGTATCAGTGTACCAGCTGGTATTGTTGCAAGAGGCTGCATTCAGCCTCAGTGAATTTTTTGGAAGACTCTTTCAATGCATTTACCCATTTCATGATGGGTGATTTACAAGCACACCTGCTCACACCATGCTGAGTGTTCAGCAGTTTCTGACAAAAAATAGCATGACCTCATGTGCCTCACCTTCCCTGTTCACCCAGTCTTGCCCCACATGACTTTTTGTTGTTGCTGTTTCCACAGATGAAAAAGTCCTCAAAGGGAAACATTTTGCTGATGTGGAAGAAGTGAAACAAAAAATGGCAGAAGCAGTAAAAGGCATCAAAATCGATGAGTTCAAAATGTTTTGAGCAGTGCAAAAATTGTCTCAATAGGTGTATTACATCAAATGGAGGGTACTTTGAAGGTGACTAAAGTTTAAACGTGTAAAAATAAATACAAAATTTTATATAAATAAATTCCACATTTTTTTCATCTGTCCTCATAATTTCAGTTTGGTCCTAGGAGGAGGTGAGTGTAGCTTCCATGTACTCTGCTGTCACTTTGAAAAATCAAAATTTTTATGTGTGATCACTATTGTGATCAATATAGTGATCAATAGTGATCACTATGATCACTATTATGTGTGATCATAAGAAAATCTTCATACCACTGGGTCTTAGATTCCTTCTCTATAAAATAAAATAATAGTAGCACCTACCTCATCAATTTACTATGACAATTAAATAAGATAATGTACAGAAAGTACATAGCATAGTACAGGAAACATAGGAAGCACTCTGTAAAAAACAGCCCAAGATATGTGACAAGAACTACATAGGTCTTTATAAAGCACATAACATAATTCTTGTCACATTATAAGTGCTCAATAAAATGGCATTTGTTATTAAAATGCTAGAGTTTATAAAGACAAGTTTAATGACTTTCCAAATTTTTCTGGTGACAGAACTGAGAAGATTATGTTCTCTCACTGCAACGCAGAAGCTAAATGAACATGCTCTATAGAGTTGTTGGTCTGTTAGAAATATTTACCTTAGACCCACAGTTTATAAGTACCAGCCACCGTTTCTTTCTATCACTACTATACGGGATCCTGATATCCTCCATCCACTAATGTCAGAGAAGAATTTAAATGATCTTCATTCAAACCATAATGTTGCTGCAGTTTCATTAGCCACATATAATACTTGCAAAGCATTCATGAGAAGTTAAACTCAAGCCAGTCTACATTGAGCGAGTGCCTCACCTGACAGAATAAAGAGACTTGCACAAACCAGAGTAGGGAGAACTGTGAAAGCCACTAATCTCCTTTTCCTCCTTGGTCCTCAATATTACTTGTTAAATTCAAGCAATAAAGTGTACCTCTCTGATCAGGAAATGAGGTTCTATTATGACCCATACATTATAATCTTCATATCTATGTAGCATCCTACATAGTTTGCAAAACACTTTCACACATAGATACTTTCAACAGTTCTACAGGGTATTATCTCCAGTTTACAAATTAAAAAACTACAAATGGAGAGGTAAAATGGATAGCCCCAATGGCACAAATAGTGAGCAATTTAAATTCATTTTTACAAAATAGAGAGATACTACAGCTTGGATTTAAGATCTTGACACTGAAATTCTGGATTTGTACAATGATACTTATGTATTGCCACAACTGACAAGGTTTCATAGTGTGGGTGCCCAATTCAAGCTGGGATCAGTGAATCCTGAGCCTATCCCTCCCCTGCAAATTAGTGAGACTTGTAGCATGAGTTGTTAGCTTGTTCACATTTTTCCACCCATATCAAGAAGTTGAGCCATACCTGAGCAAAGTGTTCCAGAAGGCAATATTTGCTCATTGTCTGATAAGATTGTCTCCTGTTGTAGTGCAGTTGCTCTTGAATGAGGGGGCTATGGGGTAGTTAGAGACCACTATTCCCATACAGTTGAAAACCACATATAACTTGTAACTCTATAGTCAGTCCCTTCACATTTGCAGATTCAACCAATGGCAGATCAAAAATAGTATTTTCACACTCTCAACTGAAGACTCCCAACCAAAGAGAAAAAATACTGCTTCTGATCCACCCTTGGTTGAATCTGCTGATGTGAAACCCACAGGTACAAATGCCTACTGTATTTATGCATTGAAAAAAATCCACGTGTAATTGGGCCTGCACATTCAAACCCATTTTGTTCATATGTGAATTTGGACTGTGTGGGGGTCATGGACACTATCCCCTCACAGATTTTTTGTTCAAGGGTCAACTGTACTTGTTTTCTGCTTGACTTGAGTTAGAACCCTGAGTCACTTCTATCTGAGAAACACTGTGCAAATTGCCATTTCCTGAGCCTCAGTTTTCTCAACTGTAAAATTGAGATAATAGTAGTACCCATTTCAAATGGATTGCGGGAAATGTAGTAATGTTTGTAAAACACCAGGCACATACTAACCATCCAATAAGTTATGATGGTGTGACACAGTAGAGTGGTTGCAATGGTAGTATTAATTATAATTAGTTTCCAGAGCACTCTATTGTCACTTCCCATGGAAACATTTATCCCATTTCTTTTTAAGGCCATATCTGCTTACCTAATCGGTTGGATCACCTCCTAACCTGCTGATGATAATTTAATGTGTTACCACTACCTGAAAATACATGTGCATTTTAATAAGATACTTGAAATACTTGTCTCAAAGAATAACAGAAACAAAAGGGCTGTACCCCAAGAAAGAAATTTGGGAGTTAGTTTTATTTTGGTTCCATTTATATTCTATAGATAGACTCTTATTCTGTCTGGTGTAGATCCAGGCCTGTGTGGTTGTGTTTGGCTCTAAATGTAAACAAAAAAGAGGGAAGAATGGGTTTTACCAGGTATTCCAGAAATTGACTTTTAATCTAAGCTATCTAAAAATGTTATTTAAAATAAAAGAACAAAACCGGACAGCCTTTATCATTCCAACATCCCTAGATCCCTCCTTTCCTGCATCCTAGCCCTCTATGCCACAATAAAACACACACACACACACACACACACACACACACACACACACACACAGAGCAAATATCTCTGAACACCAGGTAAGCTATATAAAAAACCATCATATTCTGTCATAGTGGGGCGGAGGGTAAATGTTGCACTGTGCTGTAGTCATATGCATCTGATAAGAACTAATGCATGAGAAGTGGAGCAGAGGTATTGTAAGAAATGTGTAAAAATACCCCTGTCCTTCTCAGAATTGATGAACGTAAAAAGGCTGAACACAAAACAAAATAAGAACCTTCTTTTCCTGAGAATATTTGATTTGTCGTGGTTATTTCTGAACACCCTGATGCTCCATGAGGAGTAATAAAATCTTTTAGATCTAAGTTGATCTTTCCAGAAGAGCAGAAAATCCTGGTTAGGGTATCTGGCTACTGTAAATATTTACATTTCAATAACACACTGATAAAGCTTTTTGTATAAGACAAAAGGCTATGTCATATGTTCATCCAAGTGAAATTGACAAAGCAAAATGTCATCCTATTCCTCAATTTACAATCTTTTCCAGGAGGGTTTTTCATCCTCAGTAACTTCCCCAAAAACCCCCAAACTGATTTCTCTTCGCTGTGGGACAGTGCAAACCTTCCAAACAAGAAACATTTTCACCCAAGAAAATGGAATTTTCCAGGGATCCTGGCTGAGGTTTGCTTTATAAGCCAAAGGTACTACATTACTATGTCAAGCAATAGAACAATTAATAAAGGCAATTTTAAGTACAAACTAGGGCCAGCCTCACTAGGAGGTGATTGTCTATGTTTTTAATTCTTAATCAGTTTGCCATATAGTATCAAAATTAATTCTGTTGAATTAAAACATAGAGGTGCTGGTTAAAAGGCATTTGCTCCCCAAAAGGAATATTCATATACTAGTTTATCAGGAATGGTGACTGATCTTGATAGAGTCAGAGCATTTGGATATTTTTAATGGAGTGTAGGTCTGAAGGAAGTCCTGGCTTCTAGAGATTGCAGGTGAGACAGGTAGAGATGCTGAAAAGACTTGTGGTATGACATAAAATCACATTATCAACTAAACAGTTTTGCCAAGAGCCAGCCCTCATGGCTTTTCTCACCTCTAAGCATTATAAATTCCTTCTTACTTCACACCATCCCCTGGAAGACTTTGAATGATCACCATGTATTATCACCATAGGAGGGTATTAATCATCATTATCTGATAACTATGAAAAGCAGAGAACACATTTCCTCATTCCTCATGCTGCTTTCCATGATTCAACCTCCTCACTTCTTCCCAGGAAGATAGGAACCACCTGAATGGTCATAAAAAACCTGTTTCATTTGTCCCAGCTCTTGATGTTAGGAGTTAAGCTGTCTACAGAGAGTGTGTGTCCTGTTCTGTCCTTCCATGAGGAAAGTTTTACAGGAACATAAATATCCATGGGAAGGGGTAGGGAAATGTGAAGGTCTAGTACTGCCTCTGGTGTATAAGTCTGCAGTACATTATTAGGAAGCTCACTTATCCGTAGACATAAGCTAGATTTTCTAATATCAGCTTATTTGGGAGGAAAAGGGCTATTTTCATTTTCCATCTGCTTTGCTCTTTTTTCTTAAATATCTGTTGGTTCAGAATTCAAGGTATCATTCATTGCATTTCCTCCAATTAAAACACCTGATATGTTGGACCACGAACATGGAACAAAAAGTAGAATGAATTAAACTAAAACAACATGAGGATGATCTCTCTGTGGATCCAGGGCTATGGTTGTAGGCCTTGAACTTCAGTTTATAGGTGAAGTATTTTCAACTTGGCAGTCTATAGAGGATTACATTGGTTCAAGAGTCTGGTTTTTGCTGGGTCAAAAGGCAGTTCCATTTTTAGTTTTTTGAGGAAATTCCATACTCTTTTTCACAGTGGTTGCACCAGTCTGCAATCCCACCAACAGTGCACTAGGGTCCCCTTTTCTCCACAACCTCTCCAACACTTGTTTGTTCCTTTGTTTATGATGGTCATTCTGACCAGTGTGAAGTGGTATCTCATTATGGTTTTAATTTGCATCTCTTTGATGGCTAGCGATACTGAGCATCTTTTCATGTGTCTCTGGACCCTCTGTATGTCCTCCTTGGAGAAGTGTCTGTTCAAGTCCTTTGCTCATTTTTTAATTGGGTTGCTTGTCTTCTTAGAGTGGAGTCATATGAGTTCTTTATTTACTTTGGAGATTAAACCCTTGTCTGTGGTATCATTGGTAAATATGTCTTCCCATATGGTTGGTTCTCTTTTTATTTTAATACTATTTTCTTTAGCTGTGCAGAAGCTTTTTATTTTGATGAGATCCCATTTGCTTATTCTTTCCTTTATGTCCCTTGCTCTAGCGGACATATCAGCAAAAATATTGCTGCATGGAATATCTGAGATTTTCCTGCCTATGTTCTCCTGAAGGACTTTAATGGTGTCACAACTTATATTTAACTCTTTTATCCACCTTGAATTTATTTCTGTGTATGGTGTAAGTTGATGCTCGAGTTTCATTTTTTTTCCATGTAGCTCTCCAGCTCTCCCAACACCATTTGTTGAAGAAGCTATTTTTATTCCATTTTATGCTGCTGTCCCCTTTGTCAAATATTAATTTACCATAGAGACTTGGGTTTATTTCTGGGCTCTCTGTGCTATTCCATTGGTCTATGTGTCTGTTCTTATGCCAGTACCAGACTGTTTTAATTATAGTGCCCTTGTAATATAGTTTGATATCAGGTATAGTGATCCCTCCTACTTTGTTCTTCTTTCTCAAAACTGTTGCAGGGCTAGGATTATGTCCTAAGAACCCTGAAACACCAATCCAAAAGAACCTGTGCACCCCAATGTTTATAGTAGCACAATTTACAATAGTCAAGTACTGAAAGCAACCTAAGTGCCCATCAGTAAGTGAATGGACCAAAAAACTATGGTACACTTACACAGTGGAATTCTATGCAACAGAAAGAAGGAGCTTCTGCCCTTTGCCACAGCATGGATGGAACTGGAGAGCATTATGCTAAGTGAAATAAGCCAGGCAGTGAAAAATGAATGCCCTATGATCTCACCTTTAACAGAAGCCTAATCAACAAAACAAACAAGCAAGCAAAATATGACCAAAGACACTGAAATTGAGAACAGGCTGATAGTGACCAGAGGGGAGAGAGGGGAGGGGATTATAGGGGGAAAGGGTGAAGGGTATGTAGGAATAATTATAAAGGGCACATGGACAATAACAAGGGGGGTGGAAGCAGGGGAGGGATGTGGGGAGGGCTTGGGTGGTAGGGAGGTGTGGGGGGAAAAGGCAGAAAACTGTGCTTGAACAGCAATAAAAATGTTAAACAAAGAGTTTAGTTTTTATAATTATGGGATTGGCTTTTAACTATACAAGACCAGCCCTGGCCAAGTGACTCAGTTAGTTGGAGTGTCATCCCATACACTGAAATGTTGCAGGTTGTATTCTCGGTCAGGGCACATACCTAGTTTACATGTTCAATCCCCAGTTGGGGTGCATGTAGGAGACAACAAGTCAATGTTTCTCTCTCATATTGATGAGTCTCTCTCCCACCCTCTCTCTCTAAAACTAATCAACACACCCTCAGGTGAGGATTTTAAAAAGTTAAATAGATAGTCCTGGGTCACCTGTTTGATCCTGAGTCAGGGCACATACCTGGGTAAATGGCCAGGTCCCCAGTAGGGGGTGTGTGAGAGGCAACCAATTGATGTTTCTGTGGCAAATCAATGTTTCTCTCCCTCTCTTTCTTCCTTCTACTCTCTCTAAAAATAAAAAACAATTTAAAAGGTTTAAAAATTAAATATAATACAGCCCTGGCTGGTGTGGCTCAGTGGTTGAGTGCTGACCTGTGAATCAAAGGTCACCAGTTTGATTCCCAGTCTAGGGCACATGCCTGGGTTGCAGGCCAGGTCCCCAGTTAGGGACATACAGGAGGCAACCACACATTGATGTTTCTCTCCCTCTCTTTTTCTCCCCCTTCCCCTCTCTAAAATACATACATACATACATACATACATAAAATAAAGAAAATCTTTAAAAATTAAATATACAAGTCCAAAATTAACCTCTTGGTGAGAAATTTCTGCAACTTGAATTGAAGTTCACAGATCACAGATTCCAGATATTTGGGTAGTTTGACATCCCTGGCAAGGCTAAAACTAATATTTCTTCTACCTATCATTTTTCTTTTAGATGATATTGAGTTTTTGCCATAATCTTTAGTAATTCTGAGTACTGGATAAGGACAATATAATTTTGCCTAGGATAACTTCCCTAGGGGCTATGGATTGGCCTGCATATTAGTTGTCCATCACTGCATGACAAATTATCCCAAGACTTAGTGGCTTAAAATGAAAACATTTATTATCTCACAGTATCTGTGAGTCAGGAATTGGGTGCAGTTTAGCTGGACCTTCCATGTCAGGGTCCTTCACAAGCTGCAGTCAAAGTATCACCCAGAGCTGCAACAACCTCAAGGCTCAAGTGGATTAGGATCTGCTTCCAAGCTCCTTCACATGGCTTTGGCAAAGTGCAATTCCTCAAAAACTGTTGAACTGAGAGGCTCACCCCTTGTTAATAGGTTCCTTGACACAATGGGCCCCTTTCTAGGGCACTCCACAACACAGCAGCTAACTTCAACTCAACCAAGTGAAAAGAACCAGAGAAGGAAAGAGTACTACTAAGACTGAAGTCACAGTCTTTTGTAACCTAATTGCTGACATGACATCTCATCACTCTGAAATATTCTATTTGTTAGAAGCAAGACCACTAGGTCCAACCCCCACACAAGAATAAAGGATTCCATAAGGAAAGAATTCTAGGAAGCAGGGATCAATGTCAGCCATGAGGTAACTTATCATAGCTTGTTTCTTTGTTTGTTATTTGGGAATATGAGGCATGATGTGATTATCTTGTAGGTTCTATTAGTTATTTGAACTCTTTAAAACATTACAGACCAGACATTGCACCTATACAAACTCTGGAGCTCTGAAGGTACCACACCATTCCAGTAAGAGACAGCATAGGCTAAAACTGCTGAAGAACCCCAACTCTATGCATGCCTGGAGAATGTTTGTAATCAACATTGAGCAGCATAAGAAGGCAGGGAGGATAGTTTTTGGTCTTTAATTTCTTTGAACTTTCTTGTGAGCAAGAAAACTTTATTTCGAACTTCAACTTCTTTAGATTTTAAGAAATTTGGAATTTTCACTTCTCTCAACCTTAACTAAAAAATGCAAGGGAATTTTCTATTTGGGCTTTAATAACTCCCTGGAAATGTCATAAGGACAGATTACATTTAAATGAATGGTATCTTATTGTTGCATAGTATTTATAAGACTTTATTCATTTACTTTTTTACAGAGAGGGGAAAGGGAGGGATAAAGAGAGGGAGAGAAACATCAATGTGTGGCTGCATCTCACACACCTACCACCAGGGACCCAGCCCACAACCCAGGCATGTGCCCTGACCAGAAATGGAAATGACGACCCCTTGGCTCAAAGGCCAGTGCTCAATCCAGTGAGCCACACCAGCCAGAGCTTATTGTTGCATATTATTATTGGAGTATCTAATATTGTCCTTTGATCTCATTGTATATCCTCTGATAGGCAACTTAAAACAATACAGCTTGATATCTTTGAGGAGGAAACAAAATAGGAAATACATTTTCATTATTGGGCATTGTATGATCTTGATATTAATTTAATTAATATAGAATTTGAACACATTTCAAAGCACTCTGGGTACACAACCATTCACATTGCCCATCAGCCATCTCAGTGATTGCTGTTAGGGAAGTAGCCTCATCAAGGTGGGAACAGAACTGTCCTCATAAACTATTTACCTCCTTCCTCCATGGAGATGGCTCAATGGTTAAAGTCAGTGAGTTAAGAGAAAAATAAACTGAAGAATACTAGGGAAGAATCTTCTTCCCATTCCAAATGTTTCTTTTCATGGGTCGGGTATGATATACCTGTGAGTAAGACAGGGGCTAAAGGATAATTTATCTGGTTGACAAGCTTGGGACAAGAACTGCATGCACAGCTCTGCCCATACCTATTCTTCTTAGGATATAGCTAACTATAGAGAACTTGTTTCTGCTCTGATTTTTGCCAAACAGTGAGAGGGGTCTGACCCTGTAGGAGGGTCCTGGCATGATATGGCACAGAATGTGACTGAGCGGTTGTCTCTGATACAGGGGCACAACACTGCAAACTCACTTGCTCATTGATATGGTCTGTGTCATAGACCAATGGAACAGAATAGAGAGCCCAGAAATAAACCCATATCTCTATGGACAATTAATGTTTGACAAAGGGGGAAGGAACATAAAATGAAGTAAAAATAGCCTCTTCAACAAATGGTGTTGTGTTGGGAGATCTGGATAGGTACATGCAAAAAATAATAATAAAACTAGACCACCAACTTACACCATACACCATAATAAATTCAAGATGGATAAAATACTTAAATATAAGTTGCAACACCATAAAAAGTCCTAGAGGAGAACACAGGCAGGAAAATTTCACACATCCCATGCAGCAATATTTTCACCAATATGTCCTCTAGAGCAAGGGATATAAAAGAAAGAATAAATAAATGGGACTTCATCAACTTAAAAATCTTCTGCATGGCTAATGAACTCATCAACAAAATGAAAAGGAAACCAACCATATGCGAAAACATATTTGCCAATGATACCTGGGGCAAGGGTTTGATCTCCAAAATATATAAAGAACTCATGTGACTCCACACCAGGAAGACAAACAATCCAATTAAAAATGGGCAAAGAACTTAAACAGACACTTCTCCAAGGAGGACATGCAGAGGGCCCATACACATATGAAAAAATATGTAACATCATTAGCCATTAGAGTGATGCAAATTAAAACCACAATGAGATACCACTTCACACCAGTCAGAATGGCCATCATTAATAAATCAACAAACAACAAGTGCTGGAGAGGATGTGGAGAAAAGGGAATCCGAGTACACTATTGGTGGTAATGCAGACTGGTGCAGCCTCTGTGGAAAACAGAATGGGATTTCCTCAAAGAACTAAAATCAGAACTGCCTTTTGACCCAGCAATTCCACTGCTGGGATTATACCCTAAGAATCCTGAAACATCAGTTCAAGAGAACCTATGCGCCCCAATGTTCGCAGCAGCAGTATTTATAATAGTCAAGATTTGGAAACAGCTTAAGTGCTCATCAGCAGATGAGTGGATCAAAAAACTGGTACATTTACACAATGGAATAGTGTGCAGCAGTAAAAAAAAGAGGAATTCCTACCTTTTGCAACAGCATGGGTGGAACTGGAGAGTATTATGCTAAGTGAAATAACCCAGGTGATGAAAGACAAATACCATATAATTTCACCTATAAGTGGAACGTAATGAACAAAACAAACAAGCAAAATAGAACCACAGACATGGAAATAAAGAACAAACTGACAGTAACCAGAGTGGCAGGGTTGGGGGAGAGGGAGAATAGGGGAAAGAAGGGGAAAGGGCAAGTCAAGGAATGTGTATAAAGAACCCATGGGCACAGGCAATGCGGTGGGGATTGACTGTGGGAGCCAGGGTGTGGGGCAGGGGAGAGCAATGGTGGGGGAGAATGGGACAACTATACTTGAACAACAATAAAGAAAAAGGAAAAAATTCTCAGAAAATGCAAAAAAAAGTTATAATATGTTTCCTTCACCTTAGCTTTTATCTACATTAATGGTGACATT
The DNA here is from genome assembly GCA_004024845.1 of Tonatia bakeri. NCBI lineage: Eukaryota > Metazoa > Chordata > Mammalia > Chiroptera > Phyllostomidae > Tonatia > Tonatia bakeri. The sequence continues at coordinate 62,392 of PVIA01005238.1, forward strand.
TTAGACTCTTCCTTCAGATTCATTTGAATTTCTCAGTTGTTTAGAACTCAAGGAACTGCCTAAAAGTACTGTTCTATTAATTGGTCTGCCACTTGCTCACAAACAAAAGTGGTCTGGATATGAAGGTCAGTTTGCTTCTCAAGATGATAAGGGATAGGGAATTTCAATGGAGAAGTGGTAGGAGGACCCTGCACAGACAATATGAAAATCTTGGGAGGTTGTTACCCAAATCAGGGAGCAGGACTCTCAAAATGGAGATGGGCCTTAACCACTTGGCTAAGTGCTAGATGTTAGCTCCCAGAATAATAGGACTATTCTCAGAGCTTCACTTTCGAACTAAAACACACACACACACACACACACACACACACACACACACACACACAAACTTTAAATACCACATATGCTCACTTTTAAAAATTCTCCTGATTTAACAAGGTCTGAAGTTTGAAGCAAAATTGAGCAATGTGATAAATAGCAATATGATCAGTGGCTTATTTGCTTTCACACGTTCCTTTGCCTCTGGGAATTTTCCTGATACTGGGGGACATGAATTTGCAAATGTCTTTCTCTGGGTTTGGAAAAGATTCTGTCATTTTCTTCATTTTTGTTGACATTTCCCCAATAATTTATGAGTTTCCCTTGATATGTGGAAGGATCAATACCTATGTGTGTCTTTGAGAACTAAGTGACAAAACATTAACATTCTCTGGTAAAAAGCACCACATTTCTCTTGTCATGGCCAATATTCGAAGCAGGTAAAATAGAGAAGTGAGTCTTTGTGCATATTTATATCTTTTCAGATATTCTGAAGTGTGGATTCCTTTCAAAATGCCAAGGGACAGTGGGTATGTTTTAAAGATTTTATTTATTTATTTTTAGAGAGAGGGGAAGAGAGGAAGACAGAGAGGGAGGGAAACATCAGTGTGCAGTTGCCACTCATGTGCACCACCCCCAACTGGGGAGCTGGCCCACAACCCAGGCATGTGCCCTGACTAGGAATTGAACCAGTAACGTTTTGCTTCACAGTCAGGTGCTCAATCCACTGAGCTACACCAGCCAGGGTTAGACAGTGGGTATATTTTTAATTGCTGGGAAACAGCATTGGGGTGTCCAAGAAACCTTTCAAGTGTTGCATGGGAGCAAAGAGTGAATGCATAGGCTCCATCTCTTCCCTAGTAATACCTAAAGAATCTCTGTTTTAATCTATTTTACACATTGAAATTTCCTGAAATACTGCATTTGAACAGAGTTCCAGAATTTTTACAACCCAACAGCAAAAATACAAACAAGACAATTAAAAAATGAGGAAAAAAACCTAACAGATATTTCTCAAAAAAAAAAGATATACAAATGGTCAATAAATACAGGAAAAGATATTCAAAACCATTAATCATTAGATAAGCACAAATAAAAATAACAATGAGATATCATTTCACACCTATTAGGTCAGATGTTATAAAAATTAAAAATAACAAGTATCGTTGAGAATGTGAAGAAATTGGAACCCCTGTGCATTGTTTGTGGGAATGTAAAAATGGTACAGCTGCTGTGAAAATGGTGTGATGTTCCACAAAAAATTAAACATAGAATGTTTAATTAATGTTTAATTTTTTCCACAATGAGACACCACTTCACACCGGTCAGAATGGTCATCATTAAATCAACAAACAACAAGTGCTGGAGAGGATGTGGAGAAAAGGGAACCCTAGTGCACTGTTGGTGGGAATGCAGACTGGTGCAGCCACTGTTGAAAACAGTATGGAATTTTCTCAGAAAACTATAAATGGAGCTTCCTTTTGTCAAAGCAATTCCACTGCTGGGATTATACCCTAAAAATCCTGAAACTCCAATTCAAAAGAACCTGTGCACCCCAATGTTCATCGTGGAGCAATTTACAATAGCCAAGTGCTGGAAACAGCCTAAGTGTCCATCAGTAAATGAGTGGATCAAAAAACTGTGGTTCACATACACAATGGAATATTATGCAGCAGAAAGAAAGAAGGAGCTCCCACCCTTTGCAATAGCATGGGTGGAACTGGAGAGCATTATGCTAAGTGAAATAAGCCAGGCATGAAAGATAAACACCATATGATCTCGCCTGTAAGTAGAACCTAATCAACAAGCAAGCAAAATATAACCAGAGAAATGGAAATAAAGAATAAACTAACAATGACCAGAGAGGAGCGGGGAGGGGAATAATGGGGAGAAAAGGGGAAGGGGCAAATCAAGGAACATGAATAAAGGACTCATGGGCACAGACAATGGGCTGGGGATTGAATGTGGGAGCATAGTGAATGGAGGCAGGGGAGAGTAATGGGAAAAAAGATGGACAACTACAACTGAATAAATTTTTTTTAAATAATAACAAAGCAAAAAAAAGAAAAGAATTACCACATGATCCAGCAATTTGACTTCAGGATATATATGCAAAAATATTCAAAGCAGATGTTTGTACATCCATGTTTATAGCAATATTATTCACAAAAGCCAATAAGAATTGATAAACAAAATGTGATATATACATATAATGGAATATTATTCAACATGAAATACAAATGGAAAATAAAAATTTAAAAACTTTACAAATGAAAGAGTAAATATGAAGTCATCAAATAAATAAATAAATGTAAATGCCTTAAATGTTTTAATCAAAAGACATAGGCTAGCTAAATGGATAAGAAAACAAGAACCATATATGTGCTGCCTTCAAAGATCCACCTCAGAATGAATGATACACACACACTAAACATAAAGGGATGGGAAAAGATATTTCATGCAAATTAAAATGAAAAAAATATCCTGGGATACAATACTTATATCTGACAAAATAGGCAGAACAACATAGGCTATACTAAGAGACAAAGAAGGGTACTACATAATGATAAAAGGAGCAATTAAAGAAGAGGGCATACCCCTTGTGAACACCTACACACCAGGACTTCTGGCCAAGATGGAGATATAGGTAGATAACTTTGCTTCCTTGCACAACCCAAAGAAGGATAACAACCAATTTAAAAAGAAAAAACAACCTGAACTGTCAGAAAATCTAACTTTTTGGAACCTGAAAACCAAGGAATTAAAGAATAAGCATTCATCCAGACTGGTCCACAATGTAGCAAAGTGGGTTTTCCCACTCTGGCAAATACCTAAGTCTCTACCCCTTACATAGTAACAGGTACATTGGGACAAAGAAATATGGCCCAAATGAAAGAACAGATCAAAACCCCAGAAAAAGAACTAAGTGATGAGGAGATAGCTAATCTATCAGATGCAGAGTTCAAAACACTGGTAATCAGGATGCTCACAGAAATTATTGAGTATGGCCACAAAATAAATGAAGAAGTGAAGGCTATACAAAATGAAATTATATATATATGGAGGATACCAGCCAGCAGTATTCATCCCCACTGCGGATGCTCGTCAAAACACAAGAAAAACATACACAGGGACAAATGAGTCCTGTGGGGAAGTAGGGATGAAACAGCCACTCTCTCTAGTGGAGAGACCCCAGGCCCCAGCCTGAGTAAGCTTTTATTAAGAATACAAACACAGTTTGTGGATTACAGTCTGGCAGGGAAGATCAAAAGGAATAGGTAGTTTTCAAAGGCACCGACAGAACTCCTGCTGGGATTCTGGGCAGAGTTTGGGGTTTTATCACTTAAAAGACTATGGGACCTAAAAGGCTAGTCTCATTTCCTGCTCGTGCATATTCTAATTCAATAGCATCCTCCAGCAAGCAGATCTCATAGGATCTTGCATATCCTATGTCCCAGGCCTGATTACCCCGGGGGTCCACTGACTCTGGTCTGGACTGCACCTCCCCTGTTATTTCTGCAGGCCTGAGTCAGGCAGAGGAGACAAAGGCAGCCAGGAGACTTGGTTTTCTCACAACTAAGAACAAGGACTCAGGCTTTGACAAAGCCGAGGGGGCAGGGGTCAATGTTGATCACCCCTTCATTTCCACAGCCCCGAGTCTCTTCCCTGAGGCCTCCATGTGATCATGCCTGTCTTAGGCAATTCCCCTCATGGGAAATCTTACCTGTCATTGGCTAACTGATCAAGCATAGGGGGCCAGGCACAGAACAGGCAATGTTCATGCCAGGGAAATAAGTTTTGTCCCCTTAGTGGCTCCTGGTCCGGAGGTCTCTCATTCAGCCTAAGTTGTGGGGGGTTACAGCTTCCTGAGACCAGGTAGGGCAGACCCCAACATATATACATATGAAACCAACAGTGAAAGGAAGGAAACCAGGACTCAAATCAATGATCTGGGACAGTGGAGAGAAATAAATGTTCAATCAGAATAGAACGAAGAAAACAGAATTCAAAAAAAAAAATGAGGAGAGGCTTAGGAATCTCTGAGACAATGTTAAATGTGCCAACATCCAAATCACAGTGGTGACAGAAGAAGAAGAGGAAGAGCAAGAAATTGAAAACTTATTTGAAAAAAAATAATAAAAGAAAACCTCCCTAATCTGGCACAGGAAATGGATATGCAAGTTCAAGAAGCTCAGAGAATACCAAGGAAATTGGACCCAAGGAGGAACACACCAAGACACATCATAATTACATTACCCAAGATTAAAGAGAAGGAGAGAATCTTAAAAGCAGCAAGAGAAAAGGAGACAGCTACCTACAAAGGAGTTCCCATAAAACTATCAGCTGATTTCTCAGAAGAAACCTTGCAGGCAAGAAGGGACTGGAGAGAAGTATTCAAAGTCATGAAAGGCAAGGAGCTATATCCAAGACTACTCTATCCAGCAAAGCTATCATTTAGAATGGAATGGCAGATAAAGTGCTTCCCAGATAAGGTAAAATTAAAGGAGTTCATCATCACCAAGCCCTATTACATGAAATATTAAAGGGACTTTTCTAAGAAAAAGCAGATCAAAACTATGAACAGTAAAATGACAACAAACTCACAACTATCAACAACTGAACCTAAAACAAAAACAAAAAGAAACTAAGCAAACAACTAGAACAGGAACAGAAACACAGAAATGGAGATCACATGGAGGGTTATCAGCAGGGATGGGGGAGAATTGGGGAAAAGGTACAAGGAATAAGAAGCATAATTGGTAGGTACAAAATAGACAGGGGGAGATTAATAATAGTATATGGGAAATGGAGAAGCTAAAGAACTTATATGTATGACCCACGGACATGAACTAAGATGGGGGGAATGCTGGAGGGATGAGGGGGTGCAGAGCAGAGGGAGATAACAGGGAGAAAAATGGGACAATTGTAATAGCATAATCAATAAAATATAGTTAAAAAAAACATTTACACACCAAACTTAAACATCCAAACATATAGAGCAAATCTTGATGGACATAAAGGAGAGGTTGACAATAATACAGTCATAGTAGGGGATTTTAACACCACATTGACATCAATTGATAGATCTTTCAGAGAAAATTTCAACAAAGAAACAGCAGCCTTAAATGACATCCTTGATCAGATGGATTTAATTGATATCTTTAGAGCATTTAACCCCAAAGGAGCAGAATATGCATTCTTTTCAATTGCACATGCAACATTTTCTAGGATAGACAACATTTTAGGCCAGAAAACAAATCTCAATAAATTTAAGAAAATTGAAATCATATCAAGCATCTTCTCTGACCACAATGGTATGAAACTAGATATCAATTACCAAAAAAATCTGAAAAACACACAAATACATGAATGCCAAATATCATGATACTAAGCAATGAATGGGTTAACAATGCGATCAACAAAAATCAAAAGATACCTGGTAACAAATGAAAATGAGAACACAATCCAAAATCTATGAGACAGAGAGAAAGCAGTGCTAAGGAAAAACACATTCATGGCAGTACAGGGTTACCCCAAACAACAAGAACAATTTCAAATAAATGATCTAACTTTATAGTTAAAAGAACTAGAAAAAGAACAATAAACAAATTGTAAAGTCAGTAGAAGAAAGGAGATAAAAAAAGGTCTGGGCAGCCCTTGCTGGTGTAGCTCAGTGGATTGAGCACTGACCTACAAACCAAAGGGTCACTTGTTCAATTCCCAGTCAGGGTACATGGCTGGGTTATGGGCCAGGTCCCCATTAGGGGGTGCATGAGAGGCAACCACACACTGATGTTTCTCTCCTCTTTCTCCCATCCTTCCCCTCTGTCTAAAAATAAATAAATAAAATCTTTTTTAAAAGATCTGAGCAAAAATAAACAAGAGTTTGAAAAACTATACAGATCAAAGAAATAAAGCGGTGCTTCTTTGAAAACATAAACAAAATTGATATACCTGTAACCAAACTTATCTTGAAACAAAGAGAGAAGACCCAATTAAATGAAATCAGAAATGAAAGAGGAGAAGTAACAGCTGATACCAAAGAAATACATAGGATTATAAGAATATATTACAAACAACTATATGCCAACAAATTGGACAATCGGGATGAAACATATAAATTCTTAGAAAAATTAAATCTTCCAAAATTGAATCAGGAAGAACCAGAAAATCTGAATAGACAAACTACAATAATATTGAAGCAGTAATGAAAAAAACTCCTAACAAACCAAAGTTCTGGACTAGATGGCTTCACAAGCAAATTTTACCAAACAAGCCAAAAAAGAATTAACACCTATTCTCAGAGTCTTCAAAAAAACGCAAGATGAAAGAAGACTTCCAAGCTCTTTTTTATTGTCTTTTTAAATATATTTTATTGATTATGCAATTATAGTTGTCCCAATTTTTCTTCTTTTTCTTGCTCACCCAGCAGCCCCATTCCCCCACCCCCTTTACTTCATGTTCATGGGTCATGCATATAAGTACTTTGACTTCTACATTTACTATACTGTTCTTAATATTCCCCTGCCTATTCTGTACCTACCAATTTGTACTTTTTAATCCCTGCATCTTTTCCCACATTCCCCCTCTTCCCCTTCCTACCTGGTAACCATCCAAATGATATCCACATCTATGATTCTTTTTCTGTTCTTCTTGTTTGCTTGGTTTGTTTTTTAGATTCAATTGTTCACAGTTGCGAATTTATTGCCATTTTAATGTGCATAGATTTGATTTTCTTCTTTTTCTTAAATAAGTCCCTTTAACATTTCATGTTACTGAAATGTTAATACTGGCTTGGTGGTGAACTCCTTTAGCTTTACCTTGTCTGGGAAGCACTTTTTCTGCCCTTCAATTCTAAATGATAGCTTTGCTGGATAGAGTAATCTAGGTTGTAGGTCCTACTTTTCATCACTTTAAATACTTCTTGCCAGTCCCTTCTAGCCTGCAAAGTTTCTTTTGATAAATCAGCGGATAGTCTTATGGGAACTCCTTTGTGGGTAACTATCTATTTTTCTCTTGCTGCTTTGAAGATTCTCTCTTTATCTTTAACTTTTGGCATTTTAATTATGATGTGTCTTGGTGTGGTCCTCTTTGTGTCCACCTTGTTTGGGACTCTCTGTGCTTCCTATAGATTTGTATGTCTAGTTCCTTCACCAAATTAAGGAAGTTTTCTTTCATTATTTTTTGAAATAAGTTTTCAATGTCTTGTTCTTCCTCTTTACCTTCTGTCACTCCTATGATTTGAATGTTGGTATGTTACAAGTTGTCCCAGAGACTCCTTACCCTATCCTCATTAATTTTTCTTTGGATCCTTTTTTTTCTCTTGCTGTTCTGATTGAGCGTTTTCTTCTTATGTTCCAGATCATTGATTTAATTATCAATTTCATCCATTCCACTGTTGATTCCCTGTAATCTTTTCTTTATTTCATTTTGTGTAACTTCTATCTCTACCTGGATCTTTTTTTACGCTGTTGAGGTACCCAGTGAGTTCCTTGAGGATCCTAATAACAAGTGTTTTCATCTCTGCATCTGATAGGTTATGTATCTTCATTTTGTTTAGTTCTTTTTCTAGAGTTTTATTCTGTTCTTTCACTTGGCCATATTTCTTTGTCTCTTCACTTTAACAGTCTCCCTGTATTTGCTTCTATGTGTTAGGTTGTGCTGCTTTGATTCCCTGTCTTAGTGGCATGGCCTATTGTAGAAAACCACACTGGTAAGTTGGATGGGGTGGAGACTTAGTTATTCACCAGGGTCAGGCAACCCATGTGAACCACGTTGATGGATCTCAGACATGGTGCCATCACCATGTGGCTCTGTGTGAGGGAGGACTCAGAAAGGGGACAATGCCACTGCCTGGTCTCTGGAGTTTTTTTCTGGAAAGAAGCTGTCCCCAACTGATATCAGACACTTCTGTTTCCCCCTGTATGCCACTGGTGACCTTCAAGCTGCTGTGCCGGTGCTAGATCCCAGAAGGAGTAGTCTGCATATAAGTCCTAAGTTTGTTGTGGGCCCTTTAAAAGGAAAAGCCTGAGAATCCCAGTTTCTTTCCCACCCCAATCCCCACTGGTTTTTACAGCCAGCAATAATGAGGAATTATCTTCCTGGTACTGGAGCCCTGGGCTGGGAAGTCTGGTGTGGGAAGGAATCCTTTGCTCCCTAGATATCCCTCCTGATTTTTATCTATAACACAAGGGTGTAGGACCAGCCTGTTCCATGCCTCCACATCTCTGCATCTCTGCCTCTCCTACCCATCTGAATGAGTATGGCCCCTTTAATTCCTGGCTTGTCAGACTTCCATACAGCTCAATTTTCTGATGGTTCTTCATAAGAGTTGTTTTGGAGTTTAGTTGTAATTGTGGCATGGCTATGCGAGGAAGTGAGTCGTGTTTACCTATGCCTCCATCTTGACCAGAAGTCTCCCTATGTTCTTTTTTATGAGGCCAGGATTGTTCTAATTCCAAAACCACATGCACACACTATTAAGAACTGTACACCTGGAACCTACATAATGTTATTAATGAATGTCACCCCAATAAATTCAACAAATTTTTTAAATGTTACACTCAGATTTTCAATTGTGCAGGGTTGGCACCCCTAACCACATTATTGTTCAAGGGTCAACTGTACAATAAAATCCCTAAACCTTTTTTACATGAGCTCTGCTAAGCCACACACTGTATTTGAGTAATCAGTTTCTTGGACTTTCCCTGTAGTTTTATGCTTACATCTATTAAATTTCATCTTGCAGATTCAGCTTATCTATGGAACCTGTCAAAATTTGCAGAATCCTAATTCCGGCATCCATTGCATTTACTATCTCTCTACAAATCTGATGAAGCTGTTTTCTTGTAACTTCAACCAAGTCACTAATAAAAAAATGTTTAACAAGACAAGGTTGAGGGCAGAAACCAATAGTTATTACTATAAATCATCATATTAACACTGTCTAGAACTGTACCTATAACTTTTAGGAACATTAGTTCAATAAGCTACTAATTGACATAATTATATGAACAAGGCCCCAGATCTTCATTCTTTCCATAAAGATATCTTGAGTAATCTTTCAAAATGCTTGGATAATAGCCATGTGTATACTGTATACTACATTCCCCAGAACCATCACTCAACTAATCAAATAGGTAAATGAAGTATATATTGCATGACTTCTTAGCAAACCCAAGTTGACTCCCACAGATTAGGGCTAACTTTTCTTAGGATTATGAATTATCATTTCATAGCAATTTCTAGAATCACTAAGATCATCATCAAGTTTGCCAGTCTGTGTTTTGTATAATGAATCTAATTAAAAAAAAACAGAATTGCAGTGGCCATCTCATGTCTTCCTGAAACTGGGTAGAATTCAAAGTCCAACTTCAACTTTTCTAATCTACAGGAGAACCTTGAAATTAATATCTATAATTATATATAAAGTGTGGCTTTCATTTCTTAGATAGCTGTGTATTATTGAGAATGGAGACTATGGCACTGCAAAATTGAGCACTACAGACATTAGCAATCATTAAAATATCAGGGAATCAAGGAAAGGCTTCTACTCCTTCCTTCTATTCTCTATCATTGTGTTTCTCTAGTAAGGATTGCCAAACTGTGTGTTGGGAAGTGGGCAGATTTCAATGTCATCAACTATTTAACTTTGAGTGTTTTGCTGCTTTATCATTCTCTTTGAATTGGGAGCAAAGACAGAGACCACATAATTATTTAGTGGAAGCTGCAACTGAAGAGTCTGGCAGCAAGCAACATAAGCAGCAACAGAATACTTTTTTTTTGCTTTTTAGCTCTATATTTTATATGTTTAGATCTTGCTCGTGAAATGCTGTCATGTCTCTCTCCCTCCCTCTCTCATGTTAGTGTTCCCCTTTCCTCCACCTTCTGTTTCTCAAATGCATTGCTATATCATCTTCTTGTGGGAGAAGTGGGCCCCTCAAGTTGATCTGATGTCATTATTTTTTCAATTTTATCCCAATTTGATGGCATTTCCTATGCACATATGGAGAGAGAACTGAGGTGATGATAGGTACTCTTGTAAGCATGGCCTTTCCTAACAGAACTGGTTGGTAAGCAAAGTATATCTTAAGCATGACTTCCCTCAGCTCCTACTCTCAAGCATCTTCTGCTTCCCCTGTTTCCATGAATTTGGTCTTGCAGGTCTAATGCTGATCTGCTCTGTGTTTAGAACATGCACATGCTGTTTTCCATAACCTAAGGCCTTCATGTATGCAATTCCAGTGTGTATCATTTTTGAGGCATTCTGTTAACATGCAGATAATATGTGGAAAAGGTAATACAGTAGACCATTAACACATTAACCTATAATTTACTTTATCAGGTAAGTTTGATACACAAAAGGTTCCAAAGCTAATGGAAAACAAAGCAAAGAATTTTTGACAATAATGATTGTAAAGAGAGTAAAAAGATATCCAGGAGTGGATGACACTTAAACTGCAAGCCTAGCCTGGGAAATATGCAGGTATGTAGAGGGTGGGAAGGGGGGTATGCATGCTAGAGAAAATATATGCCTTTCTAATCACTAATACATCAAACCTCATTTTCTCCTTATAAATATTAGACCAGGTAAATGGAAGGGTAAGAATCAAATAGATAAAGCAAGACTAAGAAACATGACTTTGCCCAAGGTCACTGACTTTATCAGGAGGTGCAACTGGGACCAGTAGAAGATAATACAAACTCAAGTCACTCCTTGTCGCTGAACCTCAGTTTCACCATGTACAAAATGAGGAGTCTGGATTAAGCAATCATAAAAGCTCCGCCCCCCCAGCTCTAACATCTTATAACTAAATTCTCAATAATTTGATGCTGTCCTATAAGAGCAAACAGGAGAGATTTGGGTTCCAATGATACTTCTACTGTGATAGAGATTTGTTTTTAGTCAATATTTATTGAATGCTTATTATATTCCAGGCACTATGTCAGGTACTACACAAAGTTTTTCACATAAAGCATCTCATTTAATCTCCCCCAAACCTTATGAGAGAAATATTACTATTATACCTATAAGGAAACTGAGACTCAGAGAGGTTAAATAAAATTTCCAAGATCACACAGTTGATAAATGACAGTGCCAAAATTAAAGCCCAGGGCTGTCTGATTCCATATCCTGGCTCTAACCATGGTTTGCCAAAATGATGGTAGATCACACATTACCAACCTCCCAGAATGACCAAAACCAAGCAAAATAATAACAGTGGCTTTGTGATGGCATGGAAAACACCAGCTTTGGATTCAGATAGATGAGGGTGTAACTTCTGACTCTGTTAATTTACTTACTTTCAGCCTAAGTATCCTGACTACATAATGGGAATAAATGGGCTGATATCAGAACTGAATCAGAACAAGTGATATAAAGAAAGTAAAGCATGTGAGACATAGTAAATAGTAACTAGAAAGTTCCCCACCAGTGTGAAGTCCTACCAATTAAGCTTATGAACCAAAGGGTAAATACTATCATAATTGTATGCTTTTCCAAGCTTCAAAGGTTGTGTTATTCTAAAAGACACCAAGAATGAGGTAAAAGAGCTGCCTTATTTTTGTAAAAACAACTTTATACCCATGCATCTGGTATTAAGCAACTAGGCTAGACTGTTTTTTTCTTTAGTTCTAGGCTGCATATGCACTCTACATTTGAGCAACTAGTAGAGACAACTCTAAGAAGCCAAAAACAATTAAAAGCTAAGGGCATCTTGTCACTGCTTCAACTTCTCCAAGCCGACTCTCTTTGACACCTGCATTTCTATTATCAAGGAAATAGGGTTCTGTGAGTTCTTGGTGGATGTTAAGTGTGGTTAGGAACCTTCTACCCAAGTAGTGGAAGAAAGATGCAGAGGGGAAAATAAGATTGCTGCACCCAAGCTATGTCAGGATCCAGAGGTAGTTAAATAGAGTTGTCATATCGAGCTCCCTGAAAACTCCTTCTCCTTAAAGAATATTGAAGGTCCAATGTTAGATCACTGTGATAAAGCAAGTATCACAATAAAGTGAGTTGCAGTCATTTTGTGGTGAAGGGTCTTGCCTGCAATTTTTTGTTTAAAAAGCAGTATCTATGAAGCACAAAAAAAGAGAATGCAATAAAACAAGGCATGCCTATATAAAGAGAAGAACATTGTTGTTGACTGCTAGAAGGTACTAACTTGCTGAACATACTCAGAAGAATCACATGATCTCTTTTAACCTTTACTGAAACCCTGATGCTCACAACAATGCTGTGAAGGAATCTGCAGAGATTATCATCCCACTTCACATTTGAGGAGTCTGATGCTCAGAGATGGTATATAGTGTACCCCCAGTCATGCAGACATTAAAGAATATAAATAGTATTCAAGTCCAAGTCTGTCAAGATCCCATGCTAGAATTTACCACAAGAAGAAGTCAGTCATGAGGAATGTACCAGCACACAACCCTATGATCTCTGGGTTTCTTGTCAGCAGGAGTCATACAGAGAGACATATAGGGATGCTGATACTGCATTTACAAAGAGGAACAAGAATAACAAATTCAGTTTAAAGGAACAGGAACTTTGATAGCTCACAGAAGTCCCCACCATGCTCTGAAGCCCCAAATAGAACTAGTAGAATTTGACAGAACTACCTTAGCAGGAAATAAAAAGAAGAAAATCCTACTCCTTAGTAAGAACTGCCTTCTAGGAAAAAAAAAAGAGGCTGGGAAATAAAATAAGCAGTGAAGAGAGTGGAGATTTAAAAGTCATCCCTAGACTTCAGATTTTAAATCAAAATCATACATTCATTTAAATTTTCTGGGGAAACATAAAAAGTCCTCAACCAAATATTTATATAGTCATAATTAGTCTGTCAGTTGCCACAATAGTAAACAACCTCTAAACTCAGATGCTTGAAACAACACCCATTTATTTCTACTCACATGTAGTTTAGGCCTAAGTGGATTTGGCATCAAGCTCTGGGTTGAGTTCAGGCATATTACACAGGTCTCTCTTATCATCCTTGGACCAGCAGGATCCCTTGGACATGTTCTTCTCATGGTAATGGCAAAGGGCAAATGGATAAGCCCAATTACAAAGCACATTTCAAACCTATACTCCTTTCATGTCTGTTTAATGAAATGGCCAAGCCCAAAGTCAATGGGTAGGTGATCATACTCCAACTACCACTAAGCCAAAGCAAATCACACGGCCAAGCTCATCATTAGTGGGGCAGGGAAATACCCTCCCCTTATAAAGTTTGGGGAGAAGGGTTAAAGGAGTGAAAAAATTAATGTATCACAGTCAGTACAAATTATAGATGCAGAGAAGCATTTGTTTAACTTAAGAAGGCAGCATAATTGGTGCTAAAAAGCTCAGGCTTTATGACATTAGGCACACTTAAGTTGAAATCCCACTTTTCCATTTAGCGTACTAGATTTTGGGATTCAATTGCCATCTTTTATGTGACAATCTGGGGAATAGTGAGACAGGAGGTAGTTAAAATTAGCAGAATGTTTATTGTACTTAAAGCATCACCCCCATAAAATTTTAATATTGCCCCCTGGCTAGTGTGGCTCAGTGGATTGAGTGCCCACCTGCAAACCAAACTGTCACAGGTTTGATTTTCAGTCTAGGGCACATGCCTGGGTTCTGGGCCAAGTCCCCAGTAGGGGGGCACATGAGAGGCAACCACACATTGATGTTTCTGTCCCTCTCTTTCTCCCTTCCTTCCCCTCTCTCTAGAAATAAATAAATAAAATCTTTAAATTTTTTAAATATCACTGTCACCAAGAAGAAACATTTTTATGTATGCAAGAGTTACAAAGAATTGTCTTAACGTTTTTTATTTTTTTTTATTTTGTTTTGATTTCAAAAAGAAAATGAATCATTTTCTACAACAAAACAAAATTACTCTAAAGAAGAATTGAGATTTGGCCCTAGGTAAACTGCAGTAACTCTCACTGAAATTAACCAAAAAGCCTGGGCAGAAGCATGGAGTATCTATTTGAAAGGTAAATCACAGCAGAGCTAGCAAAGAAGATCAAAATTTGAGGCATTACCAACCCAGCAGTCAGTGTATCACTTTTTCTCTCTTATATGGCCTGGCCAGAAATTAAACAAACAGAAACCCAAAAGTGAACACTGGGGTAGTTAGAGAAAGCCCCAAAAGAAGCTTTCTAGTTCTGTTCAAAGAAACAAGAAAAGGAAGTGCCAATGCTCAAAAAGTGGAGAAAAACTGTGGTTCCTTTTCATTCTTTCTCTCTTCCATAGTGCCCCAGCATCCAGACAATTCTGCAGGTATAGCAGTGGCAGTAGCGGCAGCATGCATTGGAAAACTGCAGGAGCCAAAACACTGAAGAAGGGAAATTTTGTCTTCACATGATTAAGGTCTTGCTCAAAGAGAGCAGTGCTAAGCCCATTACTTTTGCTTTCTCTCTCTGTTCTTTTACTGCTTGGCCCTGGCAGTAATACAATCATTAAAGTGGATGTTTCCTGTCCATAGCCAAAAAGGAGAATTACAGGAATTGAGAAGATATTGGGGAGATTGAAAACAGAGAGGAACTAATGAATGTAACTCCATAAAGCCACTTATGAACTCCTCATCTCACTCCCAAGCTGTACATGTGTGGATCTGGTCTAAATTAGCATTCTGATGATGTCAAGAACTAAACTAAAAGATAGACCACTACCCAAGTCCCAGTCTGACCACTGAGTGGCACACATGCAGGACAGATTCAGACAGCACTGCAAAAATTTTAAAACCTAAGCTGACATAGGAACCTCAGCCCACAAAAGTGTTGAGACTTGGGATCTGAACTAAATTAGATAAATTACTCAATTAAAAACAAAAATATCAATATGGTATGTAGGATTTAAACAAGACCCAGAGTCTCATAATGTTACATTCAAAATATCCATAATACAGTCTAAAATTACTAGACATATGAAGAAGCACAAAAATCATGGCTCACATAGGAAATGACAATCAAAATATCAGTCATGAGATGCCACAGATATTGAAATTATCTGATAAAGACTCTAAAGCAGCTATTATAAAATTCTCAAATGAGTAATTATGCACACTCTTGAACCAAACAGTAAAATACAAAGGCATCTGTAAACAAATCAAACTTATATGTATCAAATGCATATCTTAGAAAAGAAAATATAAAATCAATAATTACATGTAAGGAAACGATAGAAAAAGAGTGATATAACCCACCCTAAAGCAAGCAGAAGAAAATAAAATAACAATTAGAGAAGATATCAAAGAAATTTAAAATAGGAAATCAAAAGAGAAAGTCAATGAAACAAAAGCCTGTGCTTTGAATAGAACAACAGAATTCATTACCATCCATCAGGATAACCAAGAAAAAAAAAGAGACAAGACAGAAATTGAAAAACAGGCCATCATTACTTTTTCCATGTTCATTAAAAGGAAAATACAGAGTCGTATAAACAGTTCTGTGCCCACAAATTTGATAACATAGGTGAAACAGACCAATTCCTTGAAATACACAATACCAAAAGTCACATAAGGAGACACAATAATCTGAATAGACCTATATGTATTAAAAGTATCAAGTTAAAAATTAATAGTTTTCCCAATTTTTTTTTTCAAAAGCAAAAGGCCCAGATAAATTTCACTGGTTTCACTGGTGAATCCCACCAAACATTTAAGGAACAAATTACACCAATTTTCTGCAATCATTTCCAGAAAACAGAAGGAGAAAATACTTCCTGACTTTCTATGAGACCAGCATTACTGCTAAAAAAACAAACAAACAAAAAAAACAGAAAAAGATATCACAGCAAAAGAAAACTATAGACCAACATCTCTCATGAAGATCCACAACAAAATATTAGCAAATTGAATCCGACAATGTATAAAAGGAATTATGTACCACCAACAGCTGGTATTTTATTTCTGTTACATTCAACATGCAAAAATCAATTAATGTGATCAATCACATGAAGAGTCTAGAGAAGAAAAATCATATAATCATGTCAATACATTAACAAAAACATTTACAAAATTTAATCTTCATTCATGATTTCAAAACAAACTCTCCACAAACTAGAAATACAGGGAACTTCCATAACTTGGTAAAGAACACCTATCAAAAAAATTAAAAGCTACAGCTAACTTCATATATAATTATGAGAAGCTAGATGCTTTCCCTCTAAGATTATGAACAGACAAGGATATCATTTTATACCACTCCTATTCAACATTGTACTGGAAGTCCTAGCTACTGAAATAAGACAAGGAAGGAAAGAAATGATATACAGATTGGGAAGAGAGAAAAAAAAAACATTTTCATTCACAAGTGGCATAATTGCCTATACAGAAAATCTCAAAGAATAAACAAAACTCCTCCTGGAACTGATAAGTAATTGTAGGAAAGTTGTGTGATTATAGGAAAGTTAATATACAAAAGTCAACTGCTTTGCTATATACCAGCAATGACAATTTGGAATTTGAAATAAACATTATACCATTTATATTAGCATCCAAAAAATTAAAGCCCTTGTTATAAACCTAACAAAATATGCACAGGTTTTTTTCTATATGAAAAAAAACACACAAAATTCTGATGAAAGAAATAAAATATTTAAATATAATTGAAGATATATCTCATATTCATGGATAGATGAGTCAATATTTTTAAGATGTTAATTCTTCTCAACTTAATATATAGATTCAACAAAATCCCAATCAAAATCACACAAGGTTATTTTTGTGGTTATCAACAAATTAATCCTAAAATTTATATGAAAAGGCAGAAGACCCAGAATACCCAAACCAATACAGAAGAAGGAAAACAAAATTGGATGACTGACTATACCTGACTTCAGGACTTACTATAAAGCTATAGTAATTAGTGTGGTATAAAAAAACACACAAAGATAAATGACACAAAATGAAGAGCCCAAAAATAGACCTACACAAAAATAGTCAACTAATCTTTGACTACAAAGCAAACACAATTCAATGAAGAAAAGATGGTGCTGGACTGATTGGATATTCATATGCAAAATGACAAGTCTAAAAAGAAACCTTATACCTTTTACAAAATTAACTCAAAATGGATCTAAATGAAATAATGAGAAATTATAAAAATTCTAAACATAACAAAAATCTAGGTGAGCTTGGGTTTAGCTATGAGTTTTTAGATATAATCTATGAAAATCATACCTAAGTTGGGATTTACTAAAATTAAAAATTTGTACTCTCCAAAATAATCTATTAAGATAATGAGGACCTGAGGCCAAGATGGAGGCATAGGTAGACACACTGTGCTCCTTGCACAACCAAAAGAAGGACAACAACAAATTTAAAAACAAAAAACAACCAGAACTGACAGAAAATCAAACCCTATGGAAGTCTGACAACCAAGGAGTTAAAGAAGAAAGATTCATCCAGATCTGTAGGAGAGGTGGAGATCGGCCACTGGGCAGAGAGAACTCATGGCAAGGCTGCAGGTGGCAAACCCAGCAAGGCAGTGGATTGCAGACTGGGCAGTCCCATATTCCCATGCAGATAAACCAGGAGGAACAACTGGGAAGCAAGACAGATCCCACAACCCAGGGTTCAAGTGAGGGGAAATAAAGCCTCAAACCTCTGATTGAAAACACCTGTGGGGGTTGAGGTGACAGTGGAAGAAACTCCGAGCCTCACAGGAGAGCTTGTTGGAGAGATGAGACCCACAGGGTCCTAGAATGTACACAAGCCCACCCACCAGGAATCAGCACCAGAAGGGCACAATTTGATTTGGAGTACTGTGGGAAGTGACTGAAAGCCAGCAGAGAGCTGAGCAAATGGCATTCTTTCCTCTCAGATCCCTCCCCCACATACTACATCACAAAACAGTAACATGGGTTGCCCTGCCCTGGTGTACACCTAAGACTCTGCCCCATACTATGTAACAGGCATGCTGAGACCAAAAAAAAAAGAAAAGAAAAGAAAAGAAAAGAAAAGGCTCAAATGAAAGAACAGATCAAAGCTCCAGAAAAAAATATAACTAAGCAATGAACAGATAGCCAACCTATCAGATGCACAGTTCAAAATGCTGGTAATCAGGATGCTCACAGAATTGGTTGAACATGGTTGCAAATTAGGCAAAAAAATGAAGGCTATGCTAAACGAAATAAAGGAAAATGTACAGGGGATCAACAGTGATGGGAAGGAAACTGGGACTCAAATCAATGGTGTGGACCAGAAGGAAGAAAGAAACATTCAACCAGAACAAAATGAAAAAACAAGAATTCCAAAAAGGAGGAGAGGCTTAGGAACCTGTAGGACATCTTCAAACATTCCAACATCTGAATCATAGGAGTACCAGAAGGAGAAAAGGAAAAGCAAGAAATGGAAAACTTATTTGAACAAATAATGAAGGAGAACTTCCTCAATTTGGCAAAGAAAAATAGACTTCTAGGAAGTCCAGGAAGCTCTGAGAGTCCCAAAGAAGTTGGACTCAAGGAGGAATACGCCAAGGCACATCATAATTACATTAGCCAAGATTAAAATGAAGGAAACAATCTTAAAAGCAGCAAGAGAAATGGAGACAGTTACCTATAAAGGAGTGCCTATTAGACTATCAGCTGATTTCTCAAAACAAAAACAAAAATCCTGCAGGCAAGAAGGGGCTGGAAAGTATTCAAAGTCTTGAAAGGCAAGGACCTACATCCAAGATTGCTCTATCCAGCAAAGCTATCATTTAGAATGGGAGGGCAGATAAAGTGCTCCCCAGATAAGGTCAAGTTAAAGGAGCTCATCATCACCAAGCCCTTATTATATGAAATGGTAAGGGACTTATCTAAGAAAAAGAATATAAAAAATATAAACAGTAAAATGACAACAAACTCACAGTTATTGACAACCGAACCTAAAGCAAAGACAAAAGCAGACTAAGCAAACAACTAGAACAGAAACAGAACCACAGTAATGGAGATCACATGGAGGGTTATCAGCAGGGGGAGTGAGTGAGGAGAGAAGGGGAAAAGCTACAGAGAATAAGTAGCATAAATGGTAGGTAGAAGAAAGAAAGGGGCAGGTTAAGAATAGTATAGGAAATGTAGAAGCCAAAGAAAATATATATATAAATATATATATATTTCCCATAAACATGAACTAAAGACTGGGAATGCAGGTGGGAGGGGGTGTACAGGGTGGAAGGGAATAAAGAGGGGGGAATGGGACAATTATAATAGCATAATCAATAAAATACATTTTTTAACAAAAAAAAATAAATTAAAAAAAAGATAATGGAAAGATGCACTGGCTGGTATGGCTTAGTGAATTGCATGCCAGCCTGTGAACCAAAGTATCGCAGGTTTGGTTCCCAGTCAGGGCACATGCCTGGGTTATGCGCCAGGTCCCCAGTGAGGGGTGCACAAGAGGCGACCACACATTCATGTTTCTCTCCCTCCCTCCCCCTCTCTCTAAAAATAAATAAATAAAATCTAAAAACAAAGATAATGAAAAGACAAGTCACAAGTTGGGATAAGATATTTGCAAAATACATCTCTGATAAAGGATTTGTACCCAAAATATACAAAGAATTTTTATAACTCAACAATAAAAAAAAACCATTTTCCTTTGAATGGGCAAAAGATCTAAAGAGATACATCTTCAATAGGTGGCAAATAAGCATATGACAAGATATTCAACATCATATGTCATAAGGGAATTAAAATTTAAATGACAATGAGATTCTACTCCAAACTTATTAGAATATCTAAAATCCAAAACCCAACAATACTAAATGCTGGCAGAATGCAGAGCAAGAGGAACTTTCGTTCATTGCTAATGCCAATGCAAAATGATACAGCCACTTTGCAAGACAGTTTAGCAGTTCCTTACACAGATGAACGTATGCTTACCATATGACACAGCAATTGTGTTCCTAGGAATTTACCCAATTGAGTTGTAAACTATGTCCACAAAAATAAAAACAACACATAAATGTCTATAGCAGCTTTATCTCCCAAAACTGGAAGGAACCAACATGTCCTTCAATAAATGAATGGATAAACAAACTGTGGTACACACATACAATGAAATGTTACTCAAGTTATAGAAAGAAATGAGCTACCAACCACAAAGAGACATGGAAGAACTGTTAATGCATATTGGTAAGTGAAAGAAGCCAGTCTGAAAAGACCATATCCTGTATGATTCCAACTATATGACATTTTGGAAAAGATAAAACTATAGAGACAATTACAAAATCAATGGTTGTCAGGAGTTTGGGAGGAAGGAGGAAGGGATGAATAGATGGAGCATGAGGGATTTTCAGGGTGGTGAAGCTATTCTGTATGATACCATAATGGTGAATACAGGATATTACGCATTTGTCAAAACCCATAGGATGGTACAACAAGAAGACTAAGTCTTAATGTAAACTATAGACTTTAGTTAATAATAATGTATCAGTCTTGGTTTGTTAATTGTAACAAATGTACCACACTAAAAGATGTTAATAGTAGGGGAAATTGTGTGAAAGTTATATGCAATTACATAGGGTTGTTATATGGGATGAAAATATGAGAACACTATGCTATCTGTTTAATTTTTCTATCAATCTAAAACTGTACTTTAAAAAGAACTTGTCTATTAATTAAAAGATGTTAAAAGTTAAATATGGATTTTGTAACACATAGAACAACTGCTAAAATATATTACACATGAGAGGTAAATTAAAATACTAAAAATATTTAACCTAAAATAAAAAGAGGAATAAAACACAGAAGAAACAGAAAAGTAATAATAAAATAACAGACTGAAATCCAAACATATTAATAATTACATTAAATATAAATGGTCTAAACATACCAATTAAAAAAAAGAATAACAATAGGCACTATAGAAAATAAGGAAAGAACAGACAACAGAAAATAAGGAAAGACTAAGAACCATCCTAGTCCTTAGTGTTAACAGTCTTACTGAGAACAACCCAGCACCAGGTAAACTAAGTGAACCTCATATCTATGGTGCTCCTACCACACTGAGGACATCCTTCAGTTATTTGAATACACTGAAATCATTTCTTCCTCAAGGCCTCTGTACTTGCTGTTCTCTCTGCCTGGGACATTTTTTTGCATGGCTGGTATCTTACATTTTAGGGCTGAGTTAAAATGTCACCTCAGAGAAGCCTTCTCTGGCCATCCTATGTAAAATAGTTAGCTTGCAACTGCCTCTCTACTCCCCTGTATTGCTTTTCTTCACAGCCTTTATCACTATCTGAAATTATCTTGCTTCCTTGTGTATTTCTTTGTCATCTCTCTCACTAGTATGTCAGCTTCATAAATATAGTGGACCATGTTTGTCTTGTTCACTGCTATATCCCCAGCATGTAGTAGGTGTTCATAAATATATATTGACTGAGGGAACAAGGAAACATTTCAAACATATTGAAAATACACACCACATCAACATAAAATTAAAGATGTATGCGGAGCATAGAGATAATTTCTGAATCAATTGGAGTTAGTTGGGAAAGTTTCTTAAAGAAGATAGTTAAAGGTTTTGAAAATGGGAGATGTATGAATTTGCAGAGAGGGGAACAAGACATCCAAGACTAACAATTTCACAGGCATGCAGATTAAATATATAAGCATAGCCTAACAGCATGGTCTCAACTGGGCCATACTTAGTATTAAATTACATCTGACAGGTTGAGTTAAGTCGGGCTTTCTTTACCACTTCCGCCCCAGAAGCCAATTACATAGATTCATTTGTACTGGTATGAAATGTGTATAAAGGACCAGCCATAGCTCTTCTTGGATTTCTGTTGAATGGGTGGTAAACCCAGCTGAAGATATGTTTCTGAACAGATTGTAAGCCCCCTTGTAGCCCCCTGGGAAAAAATTCACCAAGGAGCAAAAAGTAGTCAGGCATAGTGAGTCAGATTTAGCTATAGGGGCTGGTGGAGTTTCCAATTATAGGATAGTTGCCTAAATCCATCTCAGTCCAACTATTCTGACTGGGAAAATGCATGCTCTGGGGTATAAGGACTGTGAGTAAAAAGCCAAATGAGCTGACTAAACTTTGTAACACCTCAGGACCCAAACAACCATGCTATGAGATTTCCCCTAAGGGAGCATAATGCAGGAAGGCCAGATCTATGCTTCTTCTGATTTTGCAGTTGATTTCCAAGGTCTTGTTGCTCTGTGAGGATCGAGAGCTTTGATAGCCAGGACAATCAGCAGGATACAACAGGCTGGCAAGGCAGCAGCAGAACTGACAGTCCAGAGCACAGTATCAGCAGTAGTGCTGTTGGTCTGCTAATTTGGAGCTCATGTAAAATAACCCCTGGGGATTATAAGAAATACCTTGGCAGAGTCTTTTTGAGAGGGACGAGTTTAAAATTACTGTGTGAGCAAATAGGGGCCAGAGCCAGGGTTGGTTGCTTACAGCCATAAATCAGAGAGGCTAACACAGTAAAAATGATACAAAAATAACCTTCACACTAGAATGGCTATACCATTATTTACTCAGACAACAGCAGTTGTTTTCTTGGTGCCATTAACTAATTTGCTAGTATTAAACACCTAATAATTAAAAGGGCAAACTCGCATGGGCAAGTCAATTAAAATCTTTGGCAAATCAATTTCCTTTTCAATGCATGTTAATAACACACTTCTAGAAAACCTGCTTCCACTTGGCCATATTTAGTGAACATGTTCATTATCAGTTACAGGACAGAAGTGACATTAAAATAGGAGTCTTAGAACTACATACAAACCCAAAGAAAGACACATTAAAATGGGATAAATATAGGAACTAAGCTAGATATCACAGGAAATATCAAATATCTCATTGGTTGGGTTCTTGGAGATAGGCAAACACTTACCCAAATGCTTTTGCTGTGATTAATGTCACTTTCCTACAGAACCCTATATTCCACCTTGGACCAGCTCTCAAACTAATAGGAATAATAGCCAACACTTAACACTTATTGGTCTTTCTATAAGCTAAGTATCATTCTAAGTATTTACATGTAATAATGTATCCAATCTTCCCAAAATCCCTACTAGGTAAGCTTTTATTGTCCTTATTTTGCAATTGAGCAAAATAAGTCTCAGAAAGTTTACATAGTGAGTGACAGAACCAATATACTAACACAGAAAGTCTAAATACTTTCTCCACACATCTAATGCTTGCGCCCCTCCTCCAGCTTCCCAGATTACCCCAGAGTGGTACTCCATCACAGCCTACCCATTCAGACAATCCCCATACAACATGGAAAGTAGAATAAACAAAAACATGTCTGTTCATAAACCTGTGTGTCTATCCTGCTCTCTCCATGGGAAAATAAGTATGCTGTTTCATTGGAAACCTATACTCTTTCACTCTAAGCAAATGGGTGGACAGCATAATAATTCTCCCAGCACCAGTTCAAGGGACTTAGCCTGGATCATAAGACAAAACTGCTCTATTCCACATCTGGATATGATCTCCATAATTGACTATTAGTAGGATATTGTTTTAATTGGTTCTCCAGCATAGAGATGACTCTTACAAAGTTATCTACATCCTTTACTCTATAGTCCAAGGCTCAGTCTCACAAGGCAATAGACCACAAAGTGTAAATAAACCTTGAAGACAAATTTTAACCAATTTATCAAAACTGTTTCAAAACTGTTTCTTCTATTTCCACTACTTCATATCATTTTATATCACACACCTGATGATGTAACCATTTTTCATTTCTTGGTTTGTACAGATAAACCTAACTTAGAATCCTGTCTCTGCCATTCCCTAGTTCCATGTTCGACCTAGGAAAGTTACTTAACCTTTCTGTTACTTAGTTTTCTCAGCTCTGAAATGGGTACACAGATTTCACAAGAGATTTAGTGAAGAAAAGTGAGCGAACATGTGAAACATTTTTCAAAAACCACAAAGTGTTATCATTTTATTTTAAATTGTGTAAATTCTCAGGACAAATGAAACAAAATTTTTGATGGTTTACAATTTCCAGTTCTATCTATGACCCCTCACCATTCAGCATTAAAGCTCTGTATAGCCTCTTATTTTCTTGACATTCACAAAAGATCAGAGCTCAACCAACCTGAAAACAGTTTCTAGTAACTATACAGGTAATTTCAGTCTTCATAAATTCAGTTCCTACTATCCATTATTCTACCCAATGCCTAAACTAAAACTCAAGTTCTTTAATAACAGTGTCTAAAGCTACGTTATTGGTCTAAATTTACAAAGAGTGGGTTCCAATGCCAATTAAAATGTACCATATGGAGAAATGCAAATTAAAACCACAATTAGCTGTCACCTCACACCCATCAGAATGGCTACCACCAATAAATCAACAAATAACAAGTTTTGGAGAGGATGTAGAGAAAAGGGAACCTTAGTGCACTGTTGGTGGGAATGGAAACTGGTGCAGCCACTGTGGAAAACAGAATGGAGTTTCCTCAGAAGACTAAAAATGGAACTGCCTTTTGACCCAGCAATCCCACTGCTGGGATTATACCCCAAGAATCCTAAAACTCCAATTTAAAACAACATATGCACCCCAATGTTCAAAGCAGCCCAATTTACAATAGCGAAGAGCTGGAAGCAACCCAAGTGCCTACCAGTAATAGTGGATCAAAAAACTGTGGTACATTTACATGATGGATTTACACAGCAGAAAGACAGAAGGAGCTCCTACCCTTTGTGAGAGCATGGATGGATGGATCTGGAGAACATTATGCAAAGTGCAACAAGCCAGGCAGTGAAAGACAAATACCATATAATCTCACCTATAAATGGAACCTAATCAACAAAACTAACAAGCAAGTAAAATAAACCCAGAGACAGTGAAATTAAGAACAAACTCACAGTAACCAGAGGGGATATGGGAGGGGATAAAGGGGGGGAAGGGAAGGGGTTTTCAGGAACATGTATAAAGGACACATGGACAGCACTAAAGGGTGTAGGATGGAGGGTGGGAGATGGGGATGGCTGGGGTTGGGGGGAGTGGTGGGGTTAAAATGAAGACAATTGTACTTGAACAACAATAAAAAATAATTTTAAAAAGTAAAAAAATAATAATAATTCCAAAACACCAATTTGAAAGAATATATGAACTCCTATATTCGTAGCAGCATTATTTACAATAGCCAAGATCTAGAAACAGCTCAAGCGTCCATCAGTAGATGGGTGTATAAAAAAGCTGTGGTATATTTACACAGTGGAATACTATGTCACCATAAAAAGGAAGGGACTCTTACCTGTTGCAGCAGCATGGATGGACCTAGAGATTATTATGCAAAGTCAAAAAAGCCAGCCAGAGAAAGACAAATGTTCTCAGTTATATGTAGAATCTAATGAACAAAATAAACTGACAAACAAAAGAGAAATGGAGGCATGGATACATGGAACAGACTGACAGCTTTCAGAAGAGAGGGAGGAAGTGGGGACTGGATGAAAGAAGGTAAAGGGATTAGCCAAAGAATATATATACATGACCCACAGACACACAGACAATGATGTGGTGAGGGCCAGAGGGAAGGGGAAGTAGGGGCTGGGAGAAGTGGGGCAAAGCTGGGTTGGGGGGAATGGGGATATCTACAACAGTGTCAAGAAGAAAAATAAGTAAACCATAGTGAGTTATCAGTGGGCTACTTAGCTGCCCCAGAATGCCTCAAAATATATTATTAGTCTTTCTCTTACCCTGAGGCATTCTGGAATACCAGAGTCCAAACCAGCACAAAGTACTGTGTTTCCAGAAAGGGAAATTCAAAATGAGAAATTACAAAAGAAAATTGAATGCACCAGACAAATTTTTAGCAAGAAATTAACAAATGCTGCATTTTCAAATATGCCCAAATATCCATATTTTCAATTAAACCTTTATTAAATATTGAGTTTCCATCAATATTACACATGTCCTGCAGTATTGTAATCATACATATTTCATTAATTACATATCCACAGCTCTCTAATACATTTCCATTTGGACTTCCTCTCATTGGGGCTTATATTAGCATATAGGCACTTGGAGACCATGAGAAAGGGAAGGAAAAGCTTCATAGCCATAATGTGCTTTCATTCTTGCTGTCAGCAGGTGGTTTGAGACATATAATTGAAAAGCAATAGTGGCCTAAAATACTGCATTAGATGAGAAAAATACAGTGGCAGATTCAGAACAGAGAAAAGAAAGTATAACATTGTTTGTCACAAGTAATTACAGGTTTTCAATATTTTTTAATCCATTAGTTATCATTTTACCAAATTTCCTTTCTTTGCATTAAAAAAAAGAGTTCTGACATTTGTTTCTATAAAATACTTGTTATCTGGTAGAATTTTTAAATCTCGAGCACAGACACAGTAAGAAGCCCAGACAGGCAGCCGTCAAGTTACAAACCAATGATTCTGTGTTCTGTTATTTACTTGCTTAATTTCTGACCTTCCCTTTCAAGCCATCTCTTCAATTTGTATGGATGCTGCATGCACTTAACCTTCACCTTCATTTTTTTCTTAACCATTTTTCAGGTCATACTTGTCTTAACTTGACCAGTTAGAGTCAGCCAAGGTCACCATGAAGTGTCAGTGCCAAAATAGATTTGCAAAAGCAGAACTAGGGATAAGATGAGATTTTTTTTTTTGCCTAGAGAACATGGGAAGACTTCGATGATCTGGCCTTTGAGCAAAAGGAAATTGGGAGCAGAGTTAGAATCAAATATAGGGTCATCAAAGCAAGGGATGACAGATACAAGCGAATGAATGTGAGTTAACATCCATGGGCAAAACTGAGGCCAAAGCTATAAAAGATTTGACAACTAGGGTGGATGCAGACAAATCCTATGGACAGTAGTTCTGTGTTATCAGGCATCTTTTGAAGGCATATAGCCCTCAATCCCTTATAAATGCTTCTATCAGCATGAAAAGCATAAATATCTAAATTAAACTCCTCCCATGATGCTTAACATGAAATAAGTGCTTACAAATAGTCTGAAGAATGTGGTAAAATACAAGTCCATAATCATTTATGTGTAATTCCAAAATACAAAAGGATCTGAAATGGAAAGATATTTATAACTCATTTGATATCAAAATCTGACATAAACAATAGGAGGTTATTTATAGTCTATATTTATTTTTCTTAGAGTGAATATTTATACATTTTGCTGAAGAAATATTATTGCATTTGATTATGAAGCACTGTCCCACACTCCAGTGAGGATATTATATAAGCTTTGGTACACACATTGGATTACCTTACTAAAACCTAAAAAATTCTGAATTTCAAAATACAATTGGTCCCAAGAATCAGGTAAGGAAGGGATGTGGACCTGTATTAAAAGCAGTATATGAGTACTGGAATCATATACAATACTTTGTTCCTTTATACTTTTCTGTATTTCCAATATTTTCTATAATGCATATATCATTTTATAAATATGAAAATATTTTAATAAAATCCCTACTTATCATAGGTATTTTAGAACATCTATCTACCTACATTCTTTTAACAATTAATTCATTACATATACTTGAAAAAATAAAACATAGTTCTCTAAGCATTATACTATATATAAATCAGGCTTTGCATCAATAGAAACTTTCTTCTATTTTAATTTTTCCAAATGAGGATTCCAAATGAGAAATATTACATATAAATTTTTTTCTCCCAACCATTCATTTCCTTTAAGGAATAACTTGAAGCCAACATGCTTGTTTTTAGAGGAAATTCACGTATGGTGTAACAATGCTTTTCTTTATTATTATTATTGTTGTTGTTGTTCAATTACAGTTGCCCCCATTTTTGCCCCATTACTTTCCTCCACTCCACCCAACCCAACCACCCACATTCAATCCTCTGCCCCTGCCCCGTGCTTTTGTCCATGAGTCCTTTATACATGTTCCTTGACCATCCTCCTCTTCTTTCCTGTTATTACCCTCCCCCCACCCCTCTGGTCACTGACAATGCTTTTCAAATTTGTCTGCCAAAACAGAAGAGAATGAACAGGTACTCCCAGAGGCTTAATGGCATAAACTCTGTTCAGTTATCCACTGTAACCAAGGTGCCTAATTCAGGGCCTGGCAGGACGGACCAAATGAGTGAAAAGAAAATGAATAAGCTCATAACTAATGTTCTTTATAGACCATCATCTGAAAACAATCCTGCTGGCAATGTTTTAACTTCTCGTGGACACACATTATTTACATGACTCTTTAGGTGTTAATCAGTAACTCCTAGAATCAGGGATTTTCTCAGTGGTCAATCTAATGTTTCCCAAATGACCTAGGAATTTTTAGACCAAAGTGATGAGGAAAATAAGGGGAAGGAAATACCAGTGGTTTGAATTTGCCTATACTTATCCTTGTAGCAAAATCAAACTTTATTTATTAGAAACTTAGAGTAGAATCATGGAGCTAGGTGTGGCCTATCAAGGAAGTGTGTGTGTATATGTAAGCTTTTGATTTTTTAAACTATGCAAATTGGCTTGAAGCTAAAGGTTCATAGCCTGAAAGAAACAGGCAAAAACTGAACTGATCTCCATGCTGATAAAAATCAGAACTAAACTGATATGATATCATCCTAGTAGACCCATTGAAAATGGAGTGGGCTAAGTCAATTGAATTCTTAATTGACAAGGCTGAATTAAGTATGAAAGGCTTAAGGAAAATGTTATTCTGCTAAGAAGAATGGAAAGCCTGCTTCTGCCCATTCTTCTACATCTATTGTGGAAGAGAAATCAAATGCATCTTGAGCCATAATGCTCGGCAAAGAGGTGTCTTTCAGTGAATCCTGACAACAGGCAGGAGCCCTGGACAATGCTCTTGACAACACAGTACTCTTCTGCTTGAAAGCACTGCTCTTTATGTTCAAAGTCTAGCCTGTAAGTAGGCAGAGACATTACTGTGAAGTAAGGAGGACTGCAAAAGATTCTTCTGCTATCCAGTCATTCAAAAATATTTATATCAAGGGGCTACAATTGTCCAGGCTCTTGCCTGGGAGATACAGAACAGCACAGTGAGAGAAGAACAGAGAAAATTACCACTCACTTACTGTGATTTGATCTCAGAATATAACAGGAAGAAACTAAAATGTCCCACCCTGCCCATGCCCCCAGCCTCATCTGCAGTTAGCAGATGCCTAAATGACCAATGGTAGTATTTCCTCTCATTAGCTAAAACTTAGGTTCCCTGCTACAAGGTCCCTTTGAGCTGCATTAGTCATTTCTCCTTCATGTTGTGGAAGTTCCCTATCCTCCCTTAGAGCAGGATTTGACAGGGGTGGGATCAAAGAAAGTTGAAGGGGTCCAGGGAACCTGGCAGGGAAGTTAGGAGAGTAGGAGAGGAAAGGCTTTGTTTTCCACAAGAGAAAACAAAAAAATGAAGGCAGCAGGTAGGGGTAGAGAACACCAAGAACAAATTGCTAGCTTTAACACTTTTGCCAAAGATTGACTTTGCAATAGATACCAAAACCTGGAAATGGGTTGGGGCAGCAGGGCACCTGAGCAAAATGTACCCACAGAGGAGAGGAGACAGACAAATATGTGGAGGATACTGCAAGCCAAATTCATCTGCTCAAGATTCATGTAGTTGTTCCTACTTTTCTTTATGGTAACTGTAATTCAGACCACTGAAATATGTCTTTCCTCCCTTCCCCACTCCCCTTGATCCTGGACAGGTGCCCAGAATGACCAAGATCTCTTTTCTAGTCTGAGGACTACTTGGGACTATGTGATTATAAAACAGGAAGGCATATGGGATATGGCTCTTGCACTTTAATGAAATCAAAGCCACAAATAATTTCTATGAAAGACTTCTCACACATAAAGTGTCACTTATGGTCATAAATTTGTGCAATTATAGAAGAGATTAATCCACATTTTGAGCCTGATGTTGATGGATCAAACTCTCAATCTCTCTCTCTCTCTCTTACACACACACACACACACACACACACACACACACACACATTTCCACAATCATCATCATAAAAAGATACCTAAAATACCAATATGTCCCTGTCTAAACTTGTAATTTGAAGCATCCAAAACATCCTTTGACAAATAATTAGAAAATATCACCACCAAAGGCCAATTATTTTTAAATCAAGAAAAATTCTACATCCCAGCTTTAGTCTGCACCCTGACTCTGGGCACAAACTCAGCATCTGGTTTTAATTAGCCATCTTATAAATGTGTGAGAAAACTTGTAAGGGGATATCAATGTGAAAGCATGGGTGACAGAACACACACATCCCCAGTAATGGAAAAACTCCAGAAAGCTCCTTTGCTTTCCAGAAGGTCATCTCCACATTACAGATAACAGCGCATTTACTTTCTTCAGTGAAAGGAACACACCTGACAGGCTAGTTTTAGAGCATGCCAGGGACTTCAATGAGGGCGGCCCCCACAGAAGACTCTTATCATTAGGCTTTGCATGTGTTGGCCCCGGGAAGAGGGCTTAAGGCAAAATCCAACAAGTTCAATCAGTTTCAGCTTCACAAAGCTAGAAAAATACCCAGCTAGATTTGCCTTCATGAGATAACACCTTTAAATATATTTAGGGTGTCTCTTATTTGACAAGATCCCTGTGTTTGCATCTGATCTGTTCATTGCAATATAACACATGCATAAAACAGAGCAACTGTGTTTGTTTTAATAAGGCCATTCTGAGCAGCTGTTTAATGATCCATGGTGTTAAATGAAAACTACAGGTGTTCCAAATGCAAACCTTATGGCCCAGGGCCCCCTTTATTACTGCTTCACAATTAACAGCCAACTGCTCTTAGGCTGAGCAAAGAATTACCACCACTACCATTACATTATTTCTTAATTTCATTCTCTGTGGAAGTGTCTTCCCCCAAAGGAAAAACCTACTTGGCATGAGATAGCATAATAGTGACAAAACTAAAAGGGAAGTAGAACACAAACCACTCCCTGTCCAATCACAGGCAGTACTCAGTTAAGGAAGGGACAAAGAGCCAGGTGAAAGGCTCAACCTTTTGAGGAATCTTCCAGAGTGACTTAATGGTCAAACTTAGCAAAGTCTTGCTGAAACTACTGGTGTTCGTGAGGATTCCATTAACTCTTTCTTCTTCGTGATTCTCCAGGCTTTATTATTCTGCTATGCCAAATTACCAAAAAGGTACATAACTGGATCCTATCACTCTGAGCTTTACTTTTACACAACCATAATTTAACTTCATATCTTTAGCTTTCACTGAGGGTGCATATAATAAGCAGCAAAGGAGGAAGGCTTCTGTATCTCATGTGAAATTATCCCATAGCATCAGTCATTACATAGTTCAATAACCTTTATTTACATAAAGATGCTTGAGACAATTTGATTAGAGCTCAGGAAGAAGTTTATCTTTCCATACCAATGGGTATTTCTACAAAACTAGTAGTTTTCGATTCTGGCTGCACATTAAAATTGTCTAACAGAAAACATATTTGCATGCCAGCTCCATTCTAAACCAGTTACATTTGGATTTCTAGGAGTGGGCTCTGGGCTGGGCTGTTGAATTGTGCAGCTTCAGGGGTCACCATTCACAATGTGCTTGGCCAAGCTCCAGGATTATATTCTGCAGGCAAGATTGAGAACCACTGCCCCAGAAAATGAGAGTTTTATAATTCACTGCTTTTGACTTTTCATTTGGGTTACTAAGAAGCTCAAAAGTAATTGTATTGAATTGCAATAGTTTCCCTCTGCTTGAATTTTTCAATATAATTTTCCCTTTAGATCCCTTTATGTTATTGGTTTTACCAGTATTTTAATATAAGCTATCAACTATTATTTTTGTAGATAAAGTGAAATTAAACAAGTAAATAAATAAATAAGGATTTGTTGGGATGCACAAGTAGATCAATATATGGATGTCTAAGAATCGCCTCAATCTTAAGATGGCCAAAAATGAACTTTTGGTTCCCTTCACACTAGCTCCTCCCCAAGTCCTCCCCATTGCAGTCACCCAGTTTCTCAAAAGTCATCCTTGACTCTTCTCTTTCATCCCATATCTTGTGAACATCACCAAGTCCTTCTATTTATAATTTCAAAATGTATGTAAAATTCAATTACTTGTCACCATTTAAACTGCTACCAGTTTTTTGTTTTGTTTTGTTTTTAGTTGGAGATAGGTTGTTTTTTC
The DNA here is from genome assembly GCA_004024845.1 of Tonatia bakeri. Lineage (NCBI taxonomy): Eukaryota > Metazoa > Chordata > Mammalia > Chiroptera > Phyllostomidae > Tonatia > Tonatia bakeri. The sequence goes on from PVIA01005238.1 coordinate 94,798, forward strand.
TTTTTCCTTTTTATTTGGTTGGGGGAACTCAAACAATCTCAGACTCTCTGGAGCTTCCAGAAATAAATATTTCTTGCTCAAGTTACATGAATGCTGGAGCTCAGCTGAACTCTGCAGGGCTCCACTGGGATGAGGTTAGTCCCATATATCTACAAAGGACCAGGGTGAAGGCTATACTATTCTCATGGTGGAAAGTAGAAGGTGAAGGGTGGTAGAACCAAACCACTACAAGTACATTTGAAGCTCTGCTCTGAAAGGATATTGGTTACTCTTCTCACATTTAATTGGCCAAATCAAGTCACATGGCCAAACACAAGGTTAAAGGGAAAGGAAAATACACTTAGAATATAGGAAATCTTGTCGAGGAAGACACAAATACTTATAAAGAAATGTTCAATTACTATAGCCTTCTAATCAGTATCCCAGTTTCTACCCCTGTTCCCTTTATTTTTTTTCCTTAATGCAGCCTCCAGAAGATTCTTATGAAAATTCAAAACTGGTAATGTAACTCTCTTGCTTTATAACCCTCCAATGACTCCCATCGCATTTAAAATAAAAAAATAAATTATTTGTTTAAAATTCCTTTTATGATCTGTTCCCTGCTTACCTCTATAGTTCCCTCTCATAGCACTCCCCTCTTTACAAAATCTATTCTAGCCACATTGATCTTCAAACATAACTCCCTCACCCCTAAGGCCTTTTCATTGGCTATCTCCTTTACCTAAAATAGTCTTACATTTTCTCTCTCTAGTCTGGCTCCTCTTGTCATTCAAAACTAAGTTTAACCATCATCTCCTCAGAGAAACATACTCTGACAACATAATCTAAGGTTGCTTCCCCCAGTCATTTTTTATTGCATAACCCTATTTTAATTACCTGCATACCATATATCACTATCAGAAATTATCTATATTATTTTATTCATGGCTCTCTCAAGTTTAAGCTATACGAGGGCAGAGGCATTGTTTGTTTCATTCACTCTTTTATCTACAACACCTAGACTAGCATCTGGAAAATAGTAGGTACTCAATAAATATTTGTTGAACAATTTAATCACTCCCCAAGTGTGTTTATATTTGTAAATCTTTAACTAAATATAATTTAAAAATAGTGTATTCATCAAGCATTGATAGGGGATTGGCCTACATGACCTTTCAAGGAATTTCACAATCACTGCCACTTTTGATTCTCACAATAACCCTGTAGTTTCCAGGGAAATGTATTAATACAGATGAAGAAACTGCTTTATACTTTGGTCCAGGATAAAGGAGAGATGACAATTGAAAATGCCTTTGCCAACTAATTTTTAGCATGCAAAGAGATGTAAACAGTATGAGCTGAGATCTTCAGATTTCATATTTTTCCCCCCAATCCATTTAACACAACCGGGCACTTATACTGATGCTGTGTACCAGCCCCAGCCAGGCACCATGCCCTAGCCACTTCTTCTTTCCTCATAATCCAGACTTCCCTAGCCTATATGTCTTCACTCAGCTGAGTATGGTCAGAGAAATCCCTATGATTGGACAGTTTGTTCTCCTCCTTGTGAAGGAAAACAATCTCCACAAATAAATGAGGTAAGATTCTCTGTCTGGTATAATGCATTGGATCCAGTCCATACCATGGTGAGGAGCGTGTCTGACCATTTCCCTGTCTATCAGTAAACAGAGAGAGAAATAGATGGGCCAACTTTACCATCTTACAAAAAACAAAAACAAAAACAGTGTTTTCAATATGGTCTCCAATATAAAATTCTGTTTGGGGACCTGATGACCAAAGAAATCATTTCAGGAAAATAAGAATAAACTCAGTTATGGGCAAGCGGCATACTTTTTGATTGGTAACATTTATTAAAGTGTGGTCCAATAAATGAGCCAGACTTCCACTATGTGTAACTGTCTGCAGAACAGACTTCATGTAGAGACTGAGCCTGTTGAGGCATGTCCAAATCCTCTACCTCCAATCTGTCAGTGCTTAGAGATCTTCACAGAGAGCCTTGCTTCTATTGATTCTGCTAATAGAGTTGCTGCTTGCCTCTGGCTTCTCAAGAACCCTGCCTCATTCTAGGGAAGATTGCCCACTTTGTCCTTATTTGTTCTCACTAAGAAAGTCAGATAGAGGAAAATAACTTGGCTTAATGAGACAATAAGATATTAGTAAGTTTCAGAAAACACTTTTAATGTTAAGTTTGGGGAACACTATGTTCAAGGAAAGGTAAAGAGGAAAACAAATTATCAATGCATGGCCCTGTTTAGAAAATAGGAAATACATGATGATGTAGGACTTCAACAGTGTTTGCCTCTCAAACCTCCCATCTCTAACTACCACCACCCCTTATGTAGGTCCCAGTATAATTCCTTCTGTTCCAAATGAGAATTCCCATGAGAAAGTATAATATGTTAGGGTACAGGATACAAACTAGCATAACTATAATATAAAACTGTGTATGAGTGAAGAGAAATCTAATTTTAGAGGAATAAAGAAGGATCTGATCATGCAAGATGTTGCATGGAAGGCTGAGGAGTTTGGACATTCATTTAATGTTAATTCTTGACTTAGCCAAGGGAACTTGGTGGGCAGTGGTGAATATGACAAAGAAGCTAATTGAGAATATTAGCTCTGACACTAGGTAAAGTAAGCTGTTTATAGGAATTTGAGCAATACCAAGTCTCCATTATTTGTCAATACCTTCCCCCAACTGACCCAGTCACTACCACACCTGAAATCCCCAAGACAACATAACAACAACAATATCAGTCACTAAGCTTTACTGAGCACTTATATTCCAGAATCCATTCTAAGCACATCACATACATTACTACTGACTCCTGCAGAAATTAAAAGTTATCTGGAGAGTAATTTTAATCCATTATCAGCCACTAACATCCAAATATTCACTAAATCATCATATTAATGAAGAGCAGTATGCAAAGAAGTAATATCACGAAAAAAAGTTTCCAAAATATTCATTTGATAGCTATGTAGAGAAACAATTAGGATTAGAAAGAAGCTAGCGACCTTCACATGAGTTAGGAGGCTGCTTTATAGAAAAGACTATTGCCAAATAAAAGATTAACTTGTGATATATCCTATAAGTTTTATACATTTGGAGATATATATGTATAATATATGTATATGTGTATGTATGTATGTATGTATGTATGTATACACACATACACTCTATGTACATACTAGAAAACAAGCCAAATCAGATGGTCCCTTTTAAGCAGTAAATGAATAGCTGTGGCAAAGAGAGGCCCAAAACTAAGTTACAGAGTTAGTTTTAGAACTAGAGAGAGAGAATTTGTTTTGCATAGGAAATTTGTAATACCTTTATATTCCTCCTAAGATTACAGAGGGAAAAAATTAAAAAAGGGAAGTGGTGTGAAGAGAGGGCAAGGAGGCTAAGCAAAATAATGGCAGATGGTTCAGGTTGCAGAAATACTTGAGGACCTCAGAAAGACAAGGATGACTATCACTCCATTTGAAATTGTTTGCATGCTTGTGATAAAACTTTCCTCAAGCTTCAGTCAAATATTTTACATCTACATTCCTTGTGTACATGGGTTGTAGGAAAATTAAGGAGAGGAGCTGTGTAATGAGTTTTAGTCAGCATAATATAGAACAGAAATAGCATTTTGAGAAGACCCTGAAATAAAACAGACTCAGATAATAACTTGGGAAAGAATGAATTTCTCTACTCAGATTTTAGCAGTGACATGTACACAATATGTGGCTGCAAAGAGGGAAGAACAGAGGTGGCTATTGCATCACAACATAAAATTGAGAAAAAAGAACATATGCATGTTTGTACTCTTGGAATAAGAATTGGGAAGGCAAGATGGCAGAGGAGTAAATGGCAGCCACACTAACCTCCTCCCAGAATGAATCTGGAATTACAACTAAATTGTAGAGAAATCATCTGGAACAAACAAGTGAATAATAGCAAGAGAGAAGACACAATTTCAGGCAGACAGAAGAATCAGCTTTAGCACAACCTGACTGGTAAGGAGTGCAGTGCAGACTTGAGAAGGCTGGCTAGGTGCCCACAGGTGGCAGCAACAGAGGGATAATTAAACAGCCAGTTGGATCCCCCTGAGAAGTGTGGGGTCTAAACCCTGAGCTTGGATCACCAGCCCAGAGCACCAGAGCCCAAAAACTACACAAATAACAACCAGCAGTGAAAAGCAGCAGGGCTGCTCTCTCCAGAGACAGATGGCTAGAGACACAAAGAGCTGTTTAAAGGGACAACGCAAAAATTTTCATTTGCAGCCACTTACCCTGGGCCCTGGCAAAGGCAGGGCAGAGTGGGCTAGAGACACCTGAGGAGAGACTGGGGATGGAAGCTTTGGGGAGACAGTAGACCCCAGGATCCCAGTGCTGAGTCATCCTCCATATGGCAACAGCCATACTACTCAGGTAGACCACTCCCCTCTGAGCAGCAGCAGACTGAGGGGAAACAGTAACCCCAACCCCAGGAGGGATTCTGCTCTGCCCTAAGGGGCTTAAGCCTGACTACTGAGTGCTGAGTGACTACATTAACAACTGAAGGAAACAGCCACAGACAGTAGATCCCTGGCAGTCTTAGAGCAGGTTACCTAAGGTCAGATGCGGTCAACATCTGAAAACACCAGAGACAAAACCAGAAAGAAAAAAAGTGGTAAATATCAGAGGCTACAGAGATGAAATTCGCTGTGGTCTTCTCCATGATTTGCAATATTTTTCTTTCCTGCACACCTTTTTAACATTCATTTCTTGGCCATGAAGTTTGTGCATAATAAATCATTAGATTTTACACCATAGTTTCTCTTTCTCCTTTCTTATAATAGTCTTAATGTCTTTACACCTTTATTAATATTGATGTATTTGATGTTGATAGTGGGGTTGAGGGGGGCAGTAATTTTTGTGGATGTGGGTTCATTTCCTAGGTTTTGTGCTGTTGTTCTGGCAGCACCTGCACAACAGCACACAAGATATGGTGGGAGGAATGACCCTCAGTCAATCAGCTATAGGGAAGGACCCACCAAATAAGGGCCCAATAGTAATCAAACCCTAATTACATCTAGAGAGCCAACATAAATGGCATAAAGGGCATCCCAAGAGCATGAAGTTCAGGAGATCAAGGAGACTGCACCAGTGAATCTCACAGGTTTCCTACCACAGAAGTTCACACCCCAAACTCAAAGAGTCAAAACAGATCAATTTAAGAAACAGAAGCCAACAAGAAGAGTCTCATAAATAATGGGAAGACAAACAAACCATCATCAAAAGGAAAGGAGGAATCTTCATAAAGAGTGCTAAATGAAATATTGGCATGTCAACTTTCAGATAATGAGTTCAAAACAATGGTTACAAGGAAGCTCAATGAGCTCAGTGAGAATTACCAAAAACTACAAGAAAACTATGAGACACTTACTACAAAATACATCAGCATGAAAAAGGACTTAGAAACTATCAAGAGACAAGAGGAAATGAAGAATACAATTTCTGAATTAAAGAACACGGTAGAAGGAACCAAAATCAGGCTAGATGAAGCAGAGGATAGAATCAGTAAGCTGAAAGGCATGGTAGGAAAACACCCAGAAAGAGCAAAAAGAAAAAAGGCCCAAAAAGCATGAAGAGGATTTAAGGGAACTGCAGAACAACATGAAACATGATAATATCCATAAATTAGGGATACCAGAAGGAGAATGAGAGGAGAAAGGATTAGAAAACCTGTTTGAAAAGTAATTATGTAAAACTTACCTAACATAATGAGAGAAAAAGTTACACAAATCCAGGAAGCACAGAGGGTCCCAATCAAGAGGAACCCATAGAAGCCCACTCCAATATACATCATAATTAAAATGGCAAAATTCAAAGACAAAGAGAAAATCTTAAAGGCAACAATGGAGAAAAAGGAAGTAACATACAAGGGAGCCCCAACAAGGCTAGCAGTTGACTTCTCAATGGAAACACTACAAGCCAGAAGGGAATGGCAAGAATAATCCAAGTAATGGAAACCAAAGGCCTGTAATAAACAATACTCTACTCAGTAAGGCACTCAATTAAAATGGAAGGCAAAATAAGGACTTTCCCAGACAAAAGAAGGCTAAAAGAATACACCTTCAACAAACCAGCATTACAAGATATGCTAAAGGGACTGCTTTAAGAAGAGGAACAAAAAGAGTAAGAGAGAGACAAACACAGGTACAAAGGGCATAAAATGGCAATAAATAACTACCTATCAATAGTAATCATAAATGTAAATGGAATAAATGCTCCAATCAAAAGACATAGGGTAGCTGAATGGATAAGATAACATGACCCTCACATATGTGGTCTACAAGAGACCCACCTTAGCCCTGGCAGGTGTAGCTCAGGGGATTTAGCATGAGCTGTGAACCAAAGGCTCACCAGTTTGATTCACAATCAGGTCACATGCTTGGGTTGTGGGCCAGGTCCCCAATACAGGGCACACGAGAGGCAACCACACATTGATATTTCTCTCCCTCTCTTTCTCCTTCTCTTTCCCTCTCTCTAAAAATGAATAAATAAAATCATTTAAAAAATAAAAATAAAAAGAGACCCACATCAGAAAAAAAGACCTACACAGATTGAAAGTAAAGGGTTGGGAAAGAATATTTCAAGCAAATGGACAGGGAAAATAAGCCGGGGTAGCAATATTTATATCAGACAAAATAGACTTCAAAACAAAGGCCATAAAAAGAGACACAGAAGGACACTTCATCATACTCAAGAAAAGAATCCCTCAAGAAGACATAAACATTATAAACACATATGGACCCAACATAGGAGCACGCAAATACATAAGGAAAATCTTGAAGACTTCAAGAAAGATATAGACAGCAACACACTTATACTAGGGGATTATAACACCCCACTATCAAAAATGGATAGATCTTCCAAACAAAATATCAAAAAGGACATTTCAGCACTAAACAATACCCTGGATCAATTAGACTTAACTGATACATACAGAACCTTTCATCCCAAAGAAGCTAAATACACATTCTTTTCAAGTGCACATGGAACATTTTCAGAGGTAGATCACATGATAGGACACAAAACAAGTCTTGACAAATTCAAGACAATTGAAATCATATCAAGCATTTTCTCAGAGCACAAGGGCCTGAAAATAGAAACCAACCTCAAGAGAAAAAATCAAAAACACTCAAATTCGTGGAGATTGAATAGCATGGGTTAATGGGTTAAATGAGATCAAGGAAGAAATAAAAAGTTCCTGGAAACAAATGAAAATGAACACACAACAGTCCAAAACTTATGGGACAGACCAAAGGCAGTCAAGAGAGGGAAGTTCATAATGATACAGGCCTACCTAAAAAACATAGAAATATTTCAAATAAACAACCTAACCCTACACCTACAAGAACTGGAGGAACAACAACAAACAAAACCCACAGTGAGTAGAAGGAAGGACATAGCCAACATCAGAGCAGAATTAAAAGACATAGAGACTAAAGGCACAATTCTAAGGATCAATAAATCCAGGAGCTAGTTCTTTGAGAATATAAACAAAATCAACAAGCCCTGTAGCAGACACATCAAGAAAAAAAGAGAGGGGACACAAATAAACACAATCAGAAATGAAAGAGGAGAGATTACAACTGATATCACAGAAATAGAAAGGATTGTAAGAGATTACTACAAAGAACTATATGACAAGAAATTTGAAAACCTAGGTAAAATGGACAAATTTCTAGAAAAATATAATCTTCCAAAACTGAGTGACAAAGAAACAGAAAGCCTGAACAGACTGATAACAGCTAGCGGAATCGAAGGAGTAATCAAAGCCACCCAGCATGCAAAATCCCTGGACCAGATGGTTTCACAGGAGAATTTTATGAAACATTTAAGGAAGAGCTAACCCCTATCCTTCACAGACTATTCCAAAAAAAAAAAAAAAAAAAAATCCAGGAAGCAAAAAGACTCCCAAAATCTTTTTCTGAAGCCAGCATTATCCTAAGCCCAAAATCATGTAAAGACACAGCAAAGAAAGAAAACTTCAGGCCAACATCTCTGATGAACATAGATGCTAAAGTCCTCAGCAAAATATTGGCAAACTGCATCCAGCTATACATTAAAAAGATCATACACCATGATCAAGTAGGATTCATCCCACGGATGCAAGGATCATACAATATTTGCAAATCAATAAGCATAATACCTCACATGATCAAAAGAAAAGACAAAAATTACATGTTCATATCAATAGATGCAAAAAAATTTAAAGTACAGCACCTATTTATGATAATTACACTCAGAAAAGTGGGAGTAGAGGGAGTAGTGGGAGTTCAACATAATAAAGGCCATATATGAGAAACCTACAGCCAACCACATACTCAAAGGGCAAAAACTAAAATTTGCGCAACTAAAATCAGGACAAGACTAGGATATCCACTTTCACCACTTCTATTCAACATAGTATTGGAAGTTGTAGCCACAGCAATCAGACAAGACAATGAAATAAAAGTCATCCAAATTGGAAACGAGGAATAAAACCTGTCATTCTTTGCAGATGTCATGATAGTATACATAGAAAATCCTATAGACTCCACCAAAAAACTACTCAACCTAATTAGTGAATTTAACAAAACAATTGGACACAGAGTCAATATTCAGAAATCAAAGGCATTTTTGTACACTAGCAATGAAATATCAGAAACAGAAATCAGGAAAAAAATCCCATTTGATATAGCAACAAGAAAAATAAAATACCTAGGAATAAACCTAATCAAGGAGGTAAAAGACATGTACTCAGTAAATTACACAACACTGAAGAAACTGGAGGTTAAGAATAGTATAGGAAATGTAGAAGCCAAAGAACTTACATGTATGACCTGTACACATCAACTAAGGGGGAGGGAATGAGGGGGACAGTGTGAAGGGCAAAGGGGAATAACGGGGGGGGTAAATAGGACAACTGTAATAGCATAATCAATAAAATATATTTAAAAAAACAATGAAATGAAAGGGGAACCCACCATATGGGAAAATATATTTGCAGTGATACCTCAGACAAGGGTTTGATCTCCAATACATATAAAGAAATCACATGACTCAACTCCAGGAAGACAAACAAACTAATTAAAAAATGGGCAAAGGACCTGAATAGACACTTCTCCAAGGAAGATGTACACGGCCCAGAGACATATGAAAGAATGTACAGCATCACTAGCCATGAGAGAGATGCACATTAAAACCACAATGAGATACCACTTCACACTGGTCAGAATGGACATCATAAACAAAGCAACAAAAAAGAAGTGTTGGAGAGGTTGTGAAGAAAAGGGGACCCTAGTGCACTGTTGGTGGGACTGCAGACTGGTGCAGCCACTGTGGAAAACAGCATGGAATTTCCTCAAAAAACTAAAACTTAAACTGCCTTTTGACCTGGCCATTCCACTGCTGGGATTATACCCTAAAAATTCTGAAACATGAATTCAAAAGAACCTATGCAACCCAATGTTCATAGCAGCACAATTTACAATAGCCAAGTGCTGGAAGCGGCTTAAGTGCCCATCAGTAAATGAGTGGACCTAAAAACTATGGTACATTTACACAATGGAATATTACTCAGCAGAAAGAAAGAAAGAGTACTTTGTGACAGCATGATGGATCTGGAAAGTATTATGCTAGGTGAAATAAGCCAGGTGGTGAAAGAAATACCATATGATCTCACCTATAAGTGGAAGCTAATCAACGAAATAAACAAGCAAGCAAAATAGAACCAAAGACATTGAAATGAAGAACAAACTGACAGTAACCAGAAGGGCAAGGAGAGAGGATAAAGGGGGGGAAAGGGGTGGGTTGTCAAGGAACATATATAAAGGACACATGGACAAAGCCAAAGGAGGTTAGGATCAAGGGTTGGAGGTGGGGATGGGTGGGGATGGGGGAAGGAGGGTTGGAGGTGGGACAGAGGGGAGTCGGGGGGTGGAAATGAAGACAACTGTATTTGAACAACAATTTAAAAATGTAAAAAAAATTAAATTAAATTAAAAAGAAAGAATTGGGCTGGCATGTTGTGGAAAAAAAATAAAACAGACTCAGCAATGGCAAGCTCTAAGAGGTATGGGTGACTCTAATTGCATTAGCACTGAGGAAATTCACTGCTTGTAAAGGGCTTTGTAGTTTCTGGGATAGAGATTCCCAGCCAGTCTTATTTAGATTTTAAAGATGATGATGAGCTGACATTTGAGTATGTATATAATTTTCTTAAAGTGAAATACAGCAGCAACAGGAACTAGGTGGTTTTCCAACACAATTTGGTTACCATAGGCCTCTGAGCTATTCTTTATTTTTCTTTTATTTGCTGTCTTTTTCTTTTTCTTTTTTATTTTTTCTTCTTTTTTTCAGTGTTTTTCCCTCTCATTCGAGATAAGAAATGGTAAATTTTAAAACGAGTGCAATAATTCCAATCCTGCATAAATTGTGCCTACAATCTGAAATCTGTAAGTGAACTTTATGAAGAAAGCAAATTGATCAAGCTAGAATATTGCAAGCCATATGCCAGTGTCAGGCAAGGAAGCTGCAGCTGCACTATCAATTAGAACATTCTAATACCTGGTTATGAAGACTGACACTTTAGAAGTAATTAAATATTAGATATTTTTAGGTAATTGCTGCTGTAGGAACACACAACCTGTGCATTTGGGAGATCAAAGCCTTGATAGTGGCTTCTTCCTTGGAGGCTGCACTATCTTAATTGTCCCTAATCATTTTCAACACTTATGCTGTTTTGTGATTGCCTCAAGCATAGCAATTGGTCAAGTGTGAACCAAGGAGGAACTGCCACCACTTTTTTTTTTCTTTTGCTAAGTACCATGAAAAGCAGCAGGGGCATATTAGAATATCAGGCTAAACCACAATGACAGAAATAGCCCATTGACATGTTAGATTCCCATTAAGAGAACACTGTTACAGCTAATTTCCTATGGCTAATACAGGATTCTAGGAGGCAATAATCATTCTGTCAAGAAGCTAAGATTGTCAAAGATGTCTCTTTCTAGCCAGGGGGAAAAAAAGAGGAAAATCTTAGCTAATCATTATTTTAGTTAACATATTGGTGTTGTGTCCCTACCATGTGATCAAGCCCTAGGCTACACATTGTGGAGGAGACAGAAGGGACATTAACACCAACAACAAAGAATTCCCAGCAACACTTCTGCATAGAATCACAGAATCAGCTGCCTCAGTGGTGCTCAGCCTGATCCACATATTAAAATCACCCAGGAGCTTTTTAAAACTGCCATGCCTGGAATTTAACTCTGACAAATCAAATAAAATTCTTAAAAACATATTTTATATGCATTTTAGAGGTCCCCAGGTGATTCTAATATCATCCAGGGTGGAGGACCACATATTTGTATTCATCCAACACTATTACCAGTAACAAAACTAAGATCCACAAGGCCACATACCTGTGACAAATCTACACCTAAAATCAGGCCTCTGGATTCCCAGCAGATAGTCTTTCCCCTAATGTAATGATGCCTCCTGTCAAATAAACCAAGACTTAAATAATGTAAAGAATTTGTTTAAAGTGACACAGATTATAAGCGCCAAAACTAAGACTTAAACCCAGTCTGACTTCACAGGTGGTGGATTTAGCCACTATGTTGTTTGCATCCCAAAACAAAATCAATCCAGAGTACCAGGCTTAGTGCCAAGTGATATTAAGACCAGTAATGCCAGAGGAATGCAGAGAAGGGAGCAGTGCATAGAAGGAGGCCAGATATGAGCTGGACCTGGAAATCCAAGTAGGATTTGGAGAAGCTGACTTGCCAAGTTAAGGGGAGCTGTGGTGGGAGTGATGTCAGTGAAGGAATGGAGATGGGAATTCCACAAGACGTATAAGGGACTCAGGGCCATCATCTTTAAACATAATTTCAAACTTAAAATTTGCAAGAATAGTAGAGAGGACTTCCGAACTCCTGAACTCCTGTATTCATTCTCTTCTCTTCCCTTCTCTTCTCTTCTCTTCTCTTCTCTTCTCTTCTCTTCTCTTCTCTTCTCTTCTCTTCTCTTCTCTTCTCTCTCTCTCTCTCTCTCTCTCTCTCTCTCTCTCTATATATATATATATATATATATATATACTCACACACATATAAAATCAGCTTTGTTTGGGAGTACAAATAACATAGGGACTAAATGCACAGACTATATATATATATATATATACACACACACACATAATGTATATACATAATTTATTACACATTAACATATATTATATATAAATATATATATTTATATAATACATGCATACATAATTTGTTTTCTGAACTAATTAAAGTTAGATTACATGCCTCAATTCCCTTTATCCCTAATATTTAAAATGGTATCTCCTAAGGACAATGATAATCTCTTAGGTAAGTACAGTACTGTTATTAAATTCAGAAAAATTAACATTGTTATAATACTTTTATTTACTGTCTATATTCTTATTTCATCAGTTGTCCCAATCATGTCCTTTATGGCAATTTTGTACCACTAGTACAAGAAACAACTCAGCATCATGATTGCATATAGTTATCATGTTCTTTTAGCTTCCTTCAATCACAATCAGTTCTTTGGCCTTTTTTTTTTTTGGTCTTTTAAGACACCGACATTTTTGAAGAATAGAGATCCATTATTTTACAGACTGTTCCTCAATTTCCTTTGTCTGATATTTCTTTATTACTAGATCCAGGTCACAAAACTACCTAACTAATGGCCTAAACAGAGTATCTCATTTGGAGGATACAATGTCTATTTGTGATACAGATTTTGATCACTCAGTTAAAGCACTGTCCAGTTTTTTCCACTGTATACTCTTTTATACTTAATAACTAAAAATCAATCTACAGAGAGACACTTTGAGGGTATGCTTATATCTAGCTCCTCCTCAAATCTCCCTGCAAAAGTTAGCATCCACTGATGATCCTTGCCCAAAACCTTCTATCCTATAATAGTTGCAAAATGATGATTTCCCAGCTATACCATTCCATAAATGTATATCACTTGGCATTCTACTGTAAGCAATCCCTTCTACCCTATTCATTTAATCATCTATTAACTATTTGTGTTCACTTTAATGGTTCCTGGCTCTGACATTCACAATAGGGACTGGTTAAATATTATGGTAGAAGCCTACAGAGGTTCCAAATACAGAGTATCTCTTCAAGCAAGGGAAACAAAAGAAAAAATAAACAAATGGTACTACATCAAACTAAAAAGTTTTTGTACTGCAAGTGAAAACATCAACAAAATGAAAAGATAACCCACTAAATGGGAAAATGTAGTTATCAATGATACATCAGATAATGGGTTAATATCCAAAATTTGTAGAAAACTTATAAAACACTAAAATAACAATCTAAATTAGAAAAGTTTTCTTTCATTATTTTTTCAAATAAGTTTTCAATTTTGAGATCTTCCTCTGCTCCTTCTGGCATCCCTATTGGATGTTGATACATTTGGAGTTGCCCCAGTGGCTCCTTAATCTGTCCTCATTTTTAATTTTTTTTCTTCTTGCTGTTCTATTTGAATATTTTATTCTTCCTTATGTTAAAAGTTGTTTATTTGATTCTCATATGCATCCTCTCCACTGATGGTTTCCCATAGCTTTTTCTATATTTCACTTAATGTAAATTTCATTTCTGCCTGGGATATTGTTATGCTGTTGAAGAACTCAGTGAGTTCTTTGAGCATCCTGATAACAAGTCCAGGAAACACAGAGAGTCCTAAACAAAATGGACCCAAAGGGAACCACACCAAGACACATCATAATTACACTACCCAAGATTAAAGATAAAGAGAGAATCTTAAAAGCAGCAAGAAAAAAACTGATAGTTACCTGCAAAGGAGTTCCCGTAAGACTGTCAGCTGATTTCTAAAAAGTAACTTGCAAACTAGAAGGGACTGGCAAGAAGTATTCAAAGTGATGAAAAGCAAGGACCTACAACCTAGATTACTCTATCCAGCAAAACTATCATGTAGAATGAAAGGGTACATAAACTGTTTCCCAGACAATGTAAAACTAAAGGAGTTCATCATCACCAAGTCATTATATGAAATATTAAAGGGAATTGTATAAGAAAAAGAAGAAGATCAAAACTACAAACATTAAAATGGCAATAAATTCACAAGGGATAGTAACAGGGAAGTGGGAGGAGGAGAGAGGGGGAAAAGATATAGAGAATAAGTAGCATAGACAATAGGTAGAAAATAGACAGGGGAGGGCAGTAATAGTATGGGAAATGTAAAAGCTAAAGAACTTATGACACATGGACATGAACTAAAGAGGGGGAATGTGGGTGGGAGGGGGTGGGCAGGGTGGAGGGGAGTGAAGGGGGAAAATGGGACAACTGGAACAGCATAATCAGTAAAAAAATTAAAAAAAAATAAAAGTCAAAAAAAAGAGAAGTACAAATTAGTAGGTACAAAATAGACAGGGAAATGTTAAGAGCAGTATAGCAAATGGAGTAGCCAAAGAACTTATATGCATGACCCATGCACATTATCTAAGTAGGGGGTTGCTGGAGGGAATGTGGATACCAGGTGCAGAGGGGCAAAAGGGGAAAATTAGGACAACTGTGATAACATAATAAAATATATTTTTCAAAACCAATACAATTAATAATTGAGGCTATGCATCCCAATGTTCATCACAGCATTTTTTACAATAGCCAAGAGATAGAAACAGCCTAAGTGCCCATCAGTAAATGAGTGAATCAAAAAACTGTGGTACATGTATACAGTGGAATACTACAGAGCAGAAAGAAAGAAGGAACTCCTACCCTTCATGACAGCATGGATGGAACTGGAGAGGATTATGCTAAGTGAAATAAATCAGGCAGTGAAAGACAAATACCGTATAATCTCATCTATAAGTGGAATCTAATCAACAAAGCAAAAAAAAGAAAAACTGGACAAAATAGAACCAGGGACTTAGAATTAAAGAACAAATGGACAGTGGCCAGAGGGGAGAGGGGAAAAGAAGGGAGATCACAGGGGGTGTGGAATGGGAAGCAGCAAGCAAAGGAACATGAATAGAAGACTCATGGACACAGAAAATGGGGGATTTACTGAGGGAGTGGGGGGCAGGGTGAACAATGGGGGACAGGACAACTGTAACTCAACAACAATTTTAAAAAAGGGAAAAATACCTGAAAAGACACTTTTTCAAGGAGGACATACAGATAATAAAAGACATATGAAAATATGTTCCACATCACTAGTCATCAGAGAAATGCAAGAAATATTTGACCTCACACCTGTAGGATTGGCTATCATCAATAAATCAACATACAGCAAGTGCTGGTGAGGATGTGGAGAAAAGGGAACCCTTATGCACAGTTGGCAGAAATGCAGAGTGGTGCAGCCACTGTGTAAATCAGTATGGAATTTCCTCAAAAAATCTAAAATAGGACTTCCTTATGACCCAGCAATTCCACTTCTGGGGGTACATCTGAAGAAACCTGAAATACTAACAAGAATATATGCACCCCCAAGTTCATTGTAGCATAATTTACAACAGACAAGAATTGGAAGGAGCCCAAGTACCTAAGAGCAGATGATTAGATAAAAAAGCTGTGGTACAACAACCCAAAACTTATGGGACACAGCAAAGACAGTTCAGAGAGGAAAGTTCATAGCAATACAGGCCTAACTATAAAAGATAGAAGCATTTTAAATAAGCAACCTAACTCTTCACCTACAAGAACTGGAAGAACAACAACAAACAAAACCCAGAGTGAGTAGAAGGAAGGATATAACCAAGATCAAAGCAGAATTAAAAGACATAGAGACTAAAAGCACGATTCTAAGGATCAATAAATCCAGGAACTAGTTCTTTGAAAAGATAAACAAAACCAACAAACCCCTCAGCAGACTCATCAAGAAAAAAAGAGAGGGGACACAAATAAACAAAACCAGAAATGAAAGAGGAGAGATTACAACTGATATCACAGAAATAGAAAGGATTGTAAGAAATTACTACAAAGAACTATATGACAAGAAATTTGAAAACCTAGGTGAAATGCACAAATTTCTAGAAAAATATAATTTTCCAAAACTGAATGAGGAAGCAGAAAGCTTTAACAGACCAATAACAGGTGATGAAATTGAAGCAGTAATCAAAATACTCCCAACACACAAAAGCCCTGGACTGGAGGACAGTTTCACAGAATTCTACAAAGCATTTAAGGAAGAGCTAACCCCTATCCTTCAGAGACTATTCAAAAAAATGCAAGAAGATGAAGACTCCCAAACCTTTTTTATGAAGCCAGCATCATCCTAATACCAAAACCAGATAAAGACACAGCAAAGAAAGAAAACTTCAGTCCAGTATTGCTGATGAACACAGATGCTAAAAGCCTCAACAAAATATTGGCAAACCACACTCAGCAATACATTAAAAAGATCATACACCATGACCAAGTGGGATTCATCCCAAGGGATGAAAGGATGGTACAATATTCACAAATGAATAAACATAGTATATCACATGAACAAAAGGAAAGACAAAAATCACATGATCATATCAACAGATGCAAAAAAGCATTCGATAAGGTGTCACATCCATTTATAATACAAACACTCAGCAAAGTGGGAGTAGAGGGAGCATTCTTCAACATAATAAAGGCCATATATAAGAGATGTACGGCCAACATCATGCTCAATAAGCGAACACAAAAAACTTTCCCTCTAAGATCAGGAACAAGACAAGGTTATCCACTTTCACCACTTCTACTCAACATAGTATTGGAAGTCCTAGCCACAGCAATCAGACAAAAAAGGAAAATAAAAGTCATCCAAATTGGAAAAATAGGAAACAAAACTGTCATTGTTTGCAGATGACATGATAGTGTACATAGGAAATCCCAGACTCCAACAAAAAACTGCTTGATATAATAAATGAATTTGGCAAAACAGTAGGATACAAAGTCAATATTCAGAAATCAAAGGCAGTTTTGTACACTAACAATGAAATATCAGAAACAGAAATCAGGAAAAAATCCCATTTCATATAGCAACAAGAAAAATAAAATACCTAAGAATAAACCTAACCAAGGAGGTAAAAGACCTGTACTCAGAAAACTACACAGCACTGAAGAAAGAAATTAAGGAAGACACAAACAAATGGAAACATATACCACATTCATGGATTGACAGAATTAACATCATCAAAATGTCCATACTACCCAAAGCAATTTATAGATTCAATGCAATACTTATTAAAGTACCAAAGGCATATTTCACAGATATAAAACAAATACTTCAAAAATTTATACAGAACCATAAACAACCCCAAATAGCTGCAGCAATTTTGAGAAAGAAGAACAAAGTTGGAGAGATCACAATACCTGATATCAAACTGTATTACAATGCCACTGTAATCAAAACAGCCTGGTACTGGCATAAGAACGGACACATGGATCAATAGAATAGAATAGAGAGCACAGAAATAAACCCAAGTCTCTATGATCAATTAATATTTGACAAAGGGGGCAGCAGCATAAAGTGGAGCAAAAATAGCCTCTTCAACAAATGGTGATGGGAGAGCTGAACAGCTACATCCAAAAAAATGAAACTTGATTGCCAACTTATACCATACACAAAAATAAATTCAAGGTGGATAAAAGAGTTAAATGTAAGTTGTGACACCATAAAAGTCCTTCAGGAGAACATAGGCAGGAAAATCTCAGATATTCCATGCAGCAATATTTTCGCTGATATGTCCCCTAGAGCAAGGGTCATAAAGGAAAGAATAAGCAAATGGGATCTCATCAAAATAAAAAGCTTCTGCACAGCAAAGGAAACAGCACTAAAATGAAAAGGGAACCAACTGTATGGGAAAACATATCTGCCAATGATACCACAGACAAGTGTTTGATCTCCAAAATATATAGAAAATACTCACAGAACTCCACTCTAAGAAGACAAGAAACCCAATTAAAAATGGGCAAAGGACTTGAACAGACACTTCTCCAAGGAGGACATACAAAGGGTCCCAGAGGCATATGAAAAGATGTTCAGTATCGCTAGCCATCAAAGAGATGCAAATTAAAACCACAGTGAGATACCACTTCACACTAGTCAGAATGGCAATCATAAACAAAGCAACAAACAAGTGTTGGAGAGGTTGTAGAGAAAAGGGGAACCCTAGTGCACTGTTGGCGGGATTGCAGACTGGTACAGCCACTGTGAAAAAGAGTATGGAATTTCCTCAGAAAAGTAAAAATGGAACTGCCTTTTGACCCAGTGATTCCACTGCTAGGGTTATATCCTAAGAACCCTGAAACACCAATCCATAAGAACCTATGCACTCCAATGTTCATCCAGCATAATTTATAATAGCCAAGTGCTGAAAGCAACCTAAGTGCCCATTAGTAAATGAGTGGATCAAAAAATTATGGTACACTTACACAATGGAATTCTATGTAGCAGAAAGAAAGAAGGAGCTCCTACCCTTTGAGACAGCATGGATGGAAATGGAGAGCATTATGCTAAGTGAAATAATCCAGGTGGTGAAAGACAAATACCATATGATATCACCTTTAACTGGAACCTAACAACAAAACAAAGAAACATGCAAAATATAACCAAAGACATTGAAATTAAAAACAAACTGTCAGTAACTATAGGGGAGGGGTATGTGGATAATTGTGGGGGAAAGGGTGAAGGGTTTATAGGAATACCTATAAAGGACACATGGACAAAACCAAGGTAGAGTGGAAACAGGGGAGGGAGGTGGGTATAGCTGGGGAGGTGGGAAGGGGTGAGGGGAAAAGGCAGAAAACTGTACTTGAACAACAATAAAATTCAAAAGTACTTCATAAAAAAAACCAAAAAAGTCTGCAGTACATTTACACAATGGAATACTATTTGGCCCTTAAAAAGGATATCTTATTCTGTGCAACAGCAAGGGTGGACCTCGAGGGTATCGTGCTAAGTGAAGTAATCCAGTTAGAAAAAGAGTAGTACCATGATTTCACTTATATGTGGAATCTAATGAACATAATAAACTAACAAACAAAATAGAAGCAGACTCATAGATACAGAGAATAGGCTGACAGTTGTCAGAGGGGAAGAGGGTTGGTGATTGGGTGAAAAAGGTGAAGGGTTTAAGACAGGGGTGTCAAACTCATTTTCACCCGGGGATACATTAGCCTCATGGTTGCCTTCTAAGGGCCAAATTAATTTTAGGACTGTATAAATGTAGCTACTCCTTAACTGTTAAGGAGTTGAAATTATACTCGGCCCTTTGAAGACAACTGCAAGGTTGATGTGGCCCCCAGTGAAAATGAGTTCAACACCCATGATTTAAGAAGTACAAAATAGTAGTAATGGAATAATCATGAGGATGTAAAGTACACCATAGAGAACATAATCAATAATATTCTAATAACTGTGTATAATGTTAGATGGGTATGAGATTTATTGAGAGGGTCCTGTAGTAAGTTGTATAACATCTAACCAAGGGGATGAACACCTGAAACTAATGTAATATCATATGTCAGCTGTAATTGAAAAATTAAAAAATTATTTAAAAAATGATAACATGATTTTAATGTAATATTACATAGAGCAAAGCATCCAGAATACTGCTTTGCTTTTATCACTACAAAAATTATATTCTTCCAAAGTTTAACTCAATTAATGCGTCACCTGCCCCAATATGCTAGAAGCACAAATTCGTCAGGGTGTTAGTTATGTATTAAAATCACCTTCTAATATTCACGATGACTAAATCATTTTTACTTTTATGTTGTCTTCTTACTGATATTTTTGCCAAATTCACACATGCACAGGAAGAAAGTTGGTATTTTCTCTTTGCTAGCAATGAGATGCTTTATTGCTGAACTCAATGTAACCACATAAATTTAAAAGGAGAGAGGCCAATGAAATTGGAAATAAAGTGGGATTTCCGGCCAAGATGGAGGCATAGGTAGTCGCACTGTGCCTCCCCGTGCAACCAAAACTAAGGACAACAAAAATTGAGAAACAAAAAACAACCAGAACAGAGAGAAATGAAATGAACGGAAGTCAGACTACCGTACATCCAGACCAGTAAGGAGAGGCGGAGTCGGAGGCCTACAGAGAGGGGTCGAGGGGTCCTGGCAGGACAAAGCGCTGGTTGGCAGATGCGGGCACACAGGGTGCAGAAAGCAGCTGACGGACCGATGTCGGACCAGTGGCAGAACCTGGGCATGGGAGGCAAAAACCAGACCCAGTGAGGGGCACAGGCAGCTGGCTGTTCGCAGCCACACATTCGCCCACAAACTCAGCAAAAACAAGCAGTGACACAGACCGCGCAACCTAGGGACCCAGCGCAGCCTGAAAACAAAGCCTAAGAGCACCGACTGAAAACACCTGTTGGGGTTGACGCTGGGAGATTCTCTTAGCCTCACAGGAGACATCTCAGGGAAACCCACAGAGTCTGAGAAAGTACACAAGCCCACCTGCCCGGGAGCCAGCACCAGAAAGACCAAGTTTGCTTGTGGGAGATGGCAAGGGGGAACTGAGGTCCTGGAGAGAGCAGAGCAGGCGCCATCATTCCCTCTCAGACCCTGCCCCCACATACAACGTCACAACCCAGCGACCGGGGTGCCCCGTCCCGGTGAACACCTAAGGCTCCATCGCCCTTACGTAACAGCCGCAACAAGATCAAAGGAAAATAAAAAATAAAAAAGATGGCTCAAATAGAATTGAAATCCCCAGAGCCAATTTTTTTAAGTGACCAAGAGATAGCTAACCTATCAGATGCACAGTTCAAAGCATTGGTGATCAGGATGCTCACAGAACTGGTTGACTTTGGTCATAAATTAGATGAACAAATGCAGGCTACAATAAGAGAAATGAAGGAAAACACACAGGGATCCAATAGTGATGGGAAGAAAACTACGACTCAAATCAATGGATGGACCAGAAGGAAGAAAGAAACAACCAAACAGAAAAGAATAAAGAAACAAGAATTCAAAAAAATGAGGAGCAGCTTAGGGACCTCCAGGACACCTTTAAACGTTCCAACATCCGAATTATAGGGGTACCAGAAGGGGAAGAGGAAGAGCAACAAATTGAAAACTTATTTAAACAGATAATAAAGGAGAACTTCCGCAATCTGGCAAGGGAAATAGACTTTCAGGAAGTCCAGGAAGCTCAGAGAGTCCCAAAGAGGTTGGACCCATGGAGGAACACGCCAAGGCACATCATAATTATATTAGCCAAGGTAAAAATGAAGGAGAGAATCCTAAAAGCAGCAAGAGACAAGGAGACAGTAACCTACAAAGGAGTTCCCATCAGAATGTCAGCTGATTTCTCAAAAGAGGTCTTGCAGGCAAGAAGGGGCTGGAAAGAAGTATTCCAAGTCCTGAAAGGCAAGGACCTACATCCAAGATTGCTCTATCTAGCAAAGCTTTTATTTAGAATGGAAGGGCAGATAAAGTGCTTCTCAGATAAGGTCAAGTTAAAGGAATTCATCATCACCAAGCCCTTATTATATGAAATGTTAAAGGGACTTACCTAAGAAAAAGATTAAAAATATGAACAGTAAAAAAAAAAGTCATCAAATGGAAGGTTCACAACAGGGAAGTGGGAGGAGGAGAGAGGGGGAAAAGATATAGAGAATAAGTAGCATAGACAATAGGTAGAAAATAGACTGGGGGAGGGTAAGAATAGTATGGGAAATGTCGACACTAAAGAACTTATGACACATAGACATGAACTAAAGGGGGGAATGTGGGTGGGAGGGGGTGGGCAGGGTGGAGGGGAGTGAAAGGGGAAAATGGGACAACTGTAATAGCATAATCAATAAAATAAAGAATTAAAATTAAAAAAAGAAATTGGAAATAAAGCCCATCAATTCCAAATTTCCACATTTATTGCATTTGAGGATGCCAAGATGTAATGATAAAGTATTCCAGCAGGCAGAACTTAATGGTTTTAAACCTATTTCCTCTGTTGTAACTGAATGTTGCCACATATGACAAATGTAAGTTTCATTGCTAAAGAGCTCTATGAGAACTCCTATCATTCTAAAGATCACAAAATCATTTCAGAAATTGAACAATATTATTGCAGCTTAATAGCAAATTAGAATTTTGTGGCTCCAACATGTGAAGAGTCCTTTACAACATCCTGTGGCTAGTTTGTGTATAACAGCCAGCATTTCTCCACTTTAGATCTTCCAGGAACCAAAACTTAAATTCTCCCATGAAGGGCATCAACTCATTATTTGGTTACCAACAAAATGTTCAAGGTTTCATGATGTATGCACTCAGAAATTCAGAACAAAATAATCATTTCAATGGAATGACATACTCATCATACAATTTGAAATTAGAGAATTTACTTCTGGCTTTTAGGACCTCAATCCTTCAAGTATACCAGATAAAATTATTATCTTAAAAAAGTATTCATCACTTTTCAATCAGATTTAAAAATGCAACCAAGGTCTAATGAAATAAGTGCTGAGAAATTCCCATTGCTTTATATGTGTACATCGGCCTGTGTTTTGAATTTTCTGGAATGAGAGCTGAGCTTTTAAAAAACTGTCCTTTTAAGCCTATTAACTATCTATACATCTAAGACATTCTAGCATTCTCTTTTGCAGAACATATTCTCCCTCACAACTTTTTACATTCTAAGGTGGCACACAAATCTTTTGTAAGACAGCATGAGACAAAGTTGGTATCAGCCTTGTTTACCATAATTGGGATTTCAATTTCAGAAAATATAAGGAAATTATTACTTTGGAGTATCACTGTGTAAGAGGGACACAGAGAGAATGTAATCCCAAACTTAGCTGGCCTGTCCAGACCTGGCTATGAACAAAAGTATTCACATTTTAGCCTGTTTTTCAGAAGAGGGTAAAATAGGAAGGAAAAAATAAAGACACTAAGGAAAAGATATAGTCTTCTCTCTGTGCTTTAACGGAAAAATTTGATGCATATTCTCACATGACTTCATTCAACCTGATTCCAAACCCACCACTCTATAAAGTACTGTTACAGAACAAACAAGGGGGATTGGAGGGGCTGGAATGATACACTATTACCGAAGGGAACCCCCAGGTTCATTATGTGCACCACCTATAAGAAAGATGTCTCTCAATGCCAGAGATTTGTGAAAAGGAAAGGAAATGTTTATTTAATGTTATACAAACTTAAAGTATTGACCTAATTTCTTCATCAAAATCCCAAAGTCCCTTAAAACACCCACAAACACACACAGTCCTTCCTTCCCCCTTTGCCCAGTCTGGGGTACCATATCTCAAAAAAAGAAATAGAAGTCTGTGGCTCAGGAAGCCCCCAGTTCTTCTCAGTAATCCATCTTGGCTGGTAGACCTCCCTTGGTTCCAGCACACTCAGCTGTGTGGCCAGGATCTCTGCTAAAGCCAGGTGGTGGTTCCCCCTTCTAAAGTTGCAGGGGTCCCCACTCAGGTAAAGGCATGAGGTTTTCTCCCCACTGCTCCAGCCACATGGTCCTCTCTCCCAGGGCCACGGGAGTCCCCACTCAGCCAAAACCACGTGATTCTCTCTAATGGCGGTCCTGTCTGGGTTTTAAATCCCCGCATCAACCGTCCTCTGCAGCCCCATTTCTGACTCCTCCCACACTCGGCTACACTTGCCATCAGTCTCACATCCTTCCAGCTTTACTGGGCTGCCATCATGGGTCTGGGCAGGTGTGGCCCCATGTCATGGAGCCAATCTTCTCCAAGCTCCCATGCAGGTGCTGTAACTCAGAGGACCTGCCCCCAGTCACATCTTGGCGGGAGGAGTCCCTTTCCATCCCCCTGGCCCAGAGCATGGCCACAGCTATTTAGCATATCTAAGCAACCAGCCAAAGACTATAGGTATGTTAAATGGCCATGTCATGGATTAGCTGCAAAGCTGTTGCTGTACAAAACAGCCCTGTGTGTTCTTGCTCCGTGTGTCCCTTCCCCCAACTCACACCTGTGGGGGAAGGGATGAAGACATCTTACATGTCCTTCTAATATTTCCTGGACACCTTGAATTCTGGACCCCATTTCTTTTTTTTTACACTTTTTTTTATTCTTTATTTTATTGATTATGCAACTACAGTTGGCCCATTTTCCCCCCTCACTCCCACCACCCTGCCCATCCCCTCCCACCCTCATTCCCCCCTTTAGTTCATGTCCATGTGTCATAAGTTCTCTAGTGTCTACATGTCCCATACTATTCCTACCCTCCCCCTGTCTATTTTCTCCCTACTGTCTATGTACTTATTCTCTATATCTTTTCCCCCTTCCTTCCTCCTCCTACTTCCCTGTTGCTAACCCTCCATTTGATGACTTTTTTTTTACTGTTCATATTTTTAATGTTCTTTTTCTTAGGTAAGTCCCTTTAACATTTCATATAGTAAGGGCTTGGTGATGATGAACTCTTTTAACTTGGCCTTGTCTGAGAAGCACTTTATCTGCCCTTCCATTCTAAATGAAAGCTTTGCTGGATAGAGCAATCTGGGATGTAGGCCCTTGCTTTTCATGACTTGGAATACTTCTTGCCAGCCCCTTCTTGCC